>SJOL01006448.1:248781-259971 GCA_004794785.1 Opisthorchis felineus
AATGACAGTTGCCAGTGGGACAATGGGAATGAAATGGTGATATTCAGGGCGAATGCACTATGGCTAAACGGCGACTGAGCATTGGCGAGCTGCCATGTCAAGCAGAGGCGAAAAGCGATGCTGTGTTTAGTGAGCTGGGGAGCAAATCGTCAAATGGATATGATGTATAGATATACATATATATTGGCGTATAGTAATGAAGAAACAAAAGCTGACTTTGTTTTTTTGTCAGTTAGAGTTAGGCCGAGAGCACCAATAGCTAGACAGAGCTGATAGAGTAATCCGGGGTAATGACTTGACTAGAACGAGGTATAATCAGGATATTTTTCTTGCCCATAACTGTATCCTCACTGGACTCAAATGCGCATTGGACCCGCTTCATAGAGGAGGTCGGGGGTAGTTGGGTATTTAGTAAGGCGGCAGCAGTTTCACAGGTAAGGAATTTGTCCACGGACTGAGAAAAAGTATAATGATGCGTGATGTTTCGCAGCCGCCCAGGAAGGCTGTTCCAGCTGCGAGCATAGTAAACTAGAAAGAAGTAGTGGCGTAGGTTTGTACGAGCTGGAGGGCACACACTACTCGATGTATACGAATTTCACTGAATCGGACGCCCTGGAAGTATGGAGAAGGTCGTCAATGGCAGACTTAACGCTGCAAGAACGAACCCTCCGTATGCGTGATGTATGAGGGCTTAAAACATGTTTGAACCTCCACCGCGTTGTTTGTGGCTGTCGTGTACTCTCAAATGTGTCGTCTAGTGATCGGATCTCCAGTCTTGCTGGTTTCGAAGTTACATAAATGACACTTTCGTTGCAGTGAACTGTAATAACGTTAAAGTATTCTTTCAGTATCCTAAAACTTTGGACCCCCCCATTGAGTTAAGCGTGGGGCTGGAGCCCACACCAGCTACACTACTCTTCCTTGGCTGCGTAACACAAAAATGGTGAGAAGTCAAAAATGAAGGGTGAGCGTAAATCTACAGATTATGTTGCCACCTAAACTAGTCATCAACACACCCAAAAGCAGTATATGTTAGCACATTTTTAGTGCGATATGGTAGGGTAGAACGCTGCGCACACACGAGGTCGACGAAAGAGCAGCAGAACTTAGGATAAAAAGTGAATTCAAGATAGCGGATACCCAGTGGTTTCAATTAAGCGGCAACTAAGTCGGGCAGATCTCCCAACACCGAGACTCAACAAAGAGGGTGTCGGAACGGCAGACATCCTACAAAAAGCGGGGATATCTAAAGTCATTACGGCTAAAATTAGAGTATCATTCCAGAAGAAAAAGACTACGCTCAGTTTTAGAGCGGTTGGGGGATCGCCTTCTGGGTTATAAGACTGGGAACTGTGTATGTTAAATAAAATGTAACGATTGCACGAAGGTTTTTATGGGTCAGAGAGCAAGGGAATTGCCCACCGCAGTAGGCTAGGAGAAGCGACGCATGAACAGACCATCGGGGAACGTAGAATAAGGCATTATTCAAAACACCGCATTGGCAGGGCGGGCACTGGACACTGGGCCCAGGTAACATTTAGAAAATGTGGACATTCTGTGGCGTGGACTAAGATTCGCACCAGAGCGACTGGTGGCCGAGGCGTTGGAAATTGCCAAGCGTCCTAGTGTGGCATGGTAGGGGGTGTAGAACTGGCAGGCGTGTGGAGAGAGGTTTTAGATCAATTGAGATGACACGAGGCGGTATGCAGTACCCAGTAACATGGCCTAGGTCTAAAAGTACAGAATCTAAGCAGACTGAGATCCGCTTAACCAACCATAAACCCAACCTAATAGTCCTGGCACCCTTCAGCGCGCGTAGGCCAAAAATTCAGTGAACAACTCCTTGAAGTACTATTCCATTAAGTTCTCCCGGGCCAAAAACTCAAGGCCGCACAACCCTGATTCTACCCTATGACAAAGTCTCCCAGCTAATACATAGCGTTGGTCATCGCCGCTAACCAACAAACAGCAACTTTAGACCGACACCAGCACTGCTCAAGTCGCTAAGTCATAAAAAAATCTCACGGACGGGTTCACTGACCACCCGAAAACCTGAGCAACCTGGTGGCTTACTCACTTGGCTCGCCGAAGCTTTTACGTAAAAAGCGAAACTTTGCCCAGGAACAATTTCGCCGAATGTTCAAAAAGTCTTTCTGGAGTACTGATTACGTATTCGGTCCCACACACCCTCCGAACGGTTGGTATGGACCTGTTTTCAACCCAGAGGATCCTTAGGCTTCGCTGCACCGAGGAACTCAGGCCTTAAAATCACTGAATTCTCTAAGCTCGTGGTCCAAAGAATTGCCGAGGATTAGCGATAATGTAACAACGCTGAACATCGAGCAGCAACGGCCGAAAGCGGCAAAGCCATCTCCCAGCGCTAAACCAGAAAAGGAATAAGATGCCACAGTAGGCGATCTCAGTCTCGCGTGAAAGGATTTTGACTTTTGGTCGACCCCAGATACACGGATTTGCACACAGTATCGAGCTTACAGTGTCGGGATATTCTTGCTGTTCAGCGGCTTCCTTGCACCTGAATGCCATAAGTGAGGTGAAGGTGCGCAACAGTCATCAGTGATGAAAAATAGGTTTGTCAGCTGGAGGACTCACGTAAAACTCCTAAACACGATTTCATAGGCGTCCCGGATGCGAAATGGCCAACTGTGGTGGGGAGGCTTTTCGAAGCATCAGCAAACAGAAACGTAGAATTAGCGCTCTACACTTAAAAAGCAATTTCGTGATTTTTTATCGTGAATTAATAGATTCAGCGGTAAAAGCACTGCCAGCCTGCATAAACGAGACGTAGGTAGTTAACAGCTCTCATTTTAGGCAATGATATTTTAGGTGAAAGAAATGAAAGACCTCAGGGAATAGTACATGACAGATGGATCTGAGGCTGGTAACCATCCTTGTGAACGGCTAGTGGGATAAGTTTGATGGCTATTTTATATTTTTTGCTTCCAAAATAGGCTACTTTGTTGGTGCATTTAAAAAGCGATCTGGCGAAGGTGCTACAGAATGCTCGGAACTCCATGCGGGCGACACGAAAGAAAGTTCACCGAATCATCCAAAAAACAGCGAACATATGTTAGGCCAGTTTATCTTGAGGAACTGGGAGAGATATACTTAATTAGAAGAAAGAAAACATGCCCTTCTTGGCATCCGGCTTCACGACATCTTCTGGTCCATTCTCACTCTGCACAAGGAAGGCGTTGGATGAGCCAATTACGGATGATATGAAGACACGCTTCTTATCATTCAGAGAAGGAGGGTACACAAATAGATCCTCGTACAAAGCTCCAGTGCATGCAATTTTGTTTTAGCAATAAAACTAAGAGTTCATTTTCGAGCAAGAAAACAAAGGAATTACTAAAGCGGAGTATCCTTGTTGATCCTTTTCGTCTATCCTTATTTTGTACAACGGCATTCCCCCTTTTTATGATTTCGGTTTCGCGCCTGTACCAACATTCTTGTTTTTGACCTGAACGTGAACCGTTCGTTGACCTTGTCATCGCACGTGTTGTCTAGGCCGACACGTGGTTTTGCTATCTTGTAGACACGTGGCTTTGAGCCGGTGTAAACTTTGAGATCCGTTAGGAATTGGCAGTTCCTAAACCGATGTATAGAAGTCGGCGTAGTCGCACGATTTGCGGTTTGTAAAGTTTTGTTATTTTATTATTGTATTATAGTACCGCATTTATTGATAACCCTCCATTTGAGCGATTTGGCTTTTGGGGTTTTGTGCGTAACTCGACGTGGTCCAACAGATTGCTGGATACAATGTGTAGTCCTGAGGGATTTGGTTAGGCCATGTTTCTATTACTGCCTCGAGGTTTCGGATTGGGTTATCGTAGTTGCTCTTGTCCAGAATAGATCGGGTACATGACTTCTTCGGTCACGGTCTGGCCGAGATTAGGAAATGGTGCTAACGAAGATTTTCTCAACAAGTCCACCAACAGTCTCCGTTAACTTGGATTTCATCATGTTAAACACGATGTCTGAGATATAAATTAGTGGGAATTTATGCAGATTAAAGTGTTAATCATCACCTGCCAGGGTGTAAAATATCAACACTTGCATTCTGATAGAATTTTCCGTGAGAATGTTCATTTTGATATACAATGAACGAAAGCGCAACGAGGACATCAACTAGGTCATCCGGAACTGTCGCTGCGATACCGCTAGGGTTTATCGCGTCTTTGTGGCTAATTTGTTCAGGTTTCACCCAGCCGCCTCACCTGAGAATTCGTGTGCGGGCGATAGGTCTGACAAATAACATTTAACACTTTCATATCTGGTGTGGCGCTGCGACAAAACAGACAGGCAACTGTGCAAAGTTTCCGCGGACTTCTGTCGGGTGTACATGCCCGGATACGCCACCTTGCTTTCAAAGCTGCTTACTGGAAGTAAACCCAAATTATTTTAGACGAAACCATGTGGTTTTTGGAAGTTGCGACTTTTACGGGGAATCCGTCTAATCTGCTTGCACCTTTCGGTGATATGTTGCTCATAGCATTTTGTTTAAGTGAGCGGAATTTTAGAAACCACTGGCCGCTACCGATTAGCATTTCACCACTGTTTTACGAGATTAAGCGTATCAGGAAGGTCAGATTCCTGAAAGCAACCACAGAACGCCCGGAACCTACTAAGACCCTAAAACTTCACCAAAATCTCAATAGGAAAGCCGGCAAGAATCCAGGCCAGTCAGNTGTATTATAGTACCGCATTTATTGATAACCCTCCATTTGAGCGATTTGGCTTTTGGGGTTTTGTGCGTAACTCGACGTGGTCCAACAGATTGCTGCAAACAATCTACAGTACTCAAATCTAGAAATTCATCTCAAGTATCCCGTGGATCACGGACGTTAACCCGAATTGGAATTTCCGAACTTTGGAACCAATACAGCCAGAACACTAAGCGGCAAGTTGCTCAAAATCTTGTCGAACCCAGAACTTGCTGATTTTATGAACGATAATTCCGACAACATTGTTGACCCTGACATTTGCATTTCTCAACCTCCTTTATTATGTCGACATTCTGTCCCTAAGCCAAGAGTAGCTGGTAGTGTAAGGTCCAGCAGGCACACGGGTAGCGATTATATCGAAATTAGGATAGAAAAAGAGGTGTTGGAGGAAGAGATCGCGATAGAGGTGAGGAAACTGGAGGTAAGAAAACGGAAGTTAGCTTCCCGTGAGCGGATGCTGTTGTCTTATGAGTCCTCTGATGATGAAGGCTCGATATCCGACGACCGTGAACGTGGGATTCGATCCAGTGAACAGAAATTTGTTGCAGAGGTTAGCCCAGAGGAAATAGGATGCACACAATCATCTACCAATTGGCCCAGAAAATGCGACGCCACCGGGACTCAAACCGCGGCGCACGAAATGAACGGCCTACTTGGTGGCCACTATGCCACACCACCAGGGTACAACCTACCAAAAATAGAGATAGATAAGTTCAGCGGGCATCCGATAGAATTTTAAAAGTTTATGAAAGCATTCCAAATGAGCGTATCTGATCGAATCCTTGCTGGTAACAATAAATTGATGTACCTTCTCCATTATTGCTGTGGGGAAGCCAAAAAGGCCACTGAACACTGTGTGTTCCTTCCTGGAAAGGCAGGCTATCAAAAGGCCATGGATATCCTCAGGACGCAGTTCGACAGGCCACACGACATTTCACAGTCATTCATGAACGAACTACTGGTTGGAGGGCCCATTGCTCCTGAAGGCGTTGATGCTCTACAAATGCTGATCAGGAAAATGGTGAACTGTGACAGATGCATTACGTGGCGGACTTGAACGGCTCAACAAATCTCAAGCGCATAGTAGAACGTCTACCTCGGCATTTACAACAAAGGTGGACTGAGGTGGCAGACGACATACTGCGTTCGGGATCAGAGCCAGAGCCTGAGCATCTAGTATTTTTTCTGGACAGACGTCTATCAATTGCTTCAAATTGCTACGGTGTTATTGCCAGCCCAAGAAGGTATGGTAATCAGGTGGACAAAGTAGGCTTAAAACGCCCACCTACAAAAGCTCACATCAACGTCGTAGCTATGAAAGCGAGTATAGCTTGTCCTCACTGCCCCAGACTCATAGCCTTTAAGACTGTGAAGTGCTTGGCACTCTTCCTCAAGTCAAGAAGCTGATTAGAATGAAAGGCCTCAAGTTATGCTTCAATTGCCTAGAGCCTAGCCGTAGAGCATTTGACTGTCGCGTCCGTACACGTTGCGACGTCTCGAATTGCAACCAGCGACATCACCGTCTGCTTCACGACACACAGCGGATGGTAAATAAGGCTGTGAAAGGTGACGACGTAAACTCAACGGTAGTTGTGGGGGGGTTCGTAGCAGTTCGGTTGATTGGGCAGAAAAAGACTGTAGTACCTCATGCTCTGTTGGACAATGGTTCTGACACCACCCTACTAACGGCAGACATGACAAAGCAACTTGAGATAGAAATGGAAGCGACGCGCGTAGAAGTATCATCGGTAAATGGCTCCGACGTCAAGGATACTATGACAGTCAGCTTTGCCATACAGTCATTGCATGACGGGTATGTTGTGGACGTCGACTGTGACTACACTATCGGGTCACTTCCAATCACCAAGGCTTTGATTTCGGATGATTTGTTGATGAGCCAATAAACGCACCTTGCGGATGTGCAGCCCGCACGAATTCTTGGAAACGACGTCTCAATTTTTATAGGAACAAATGTCCCGGAGGCCCACTGGGTTATTGAGCAACGTCTGCGATCTCCAAAACATCTTTACGCATATCTAATAGCCTTGAGATGAGCAATTTTCGAACCAGCCCTGCCTGCTGAAACCGCAGGCGCCTATCAGCTTAGCGCAAACCCGTTTGGAACCACTTCATCCCCGTTGTGCGCTGCCTTCGCCCCGCGTAAGGTTGCTGATTACAACAGAAATGTTTCAGAAGAAAGGGCAGTTTCTGCAGTAGAGGAAAACCATCACGTAGAGAATTGTCTTGCATCAGTAGAACCTGTCGATATAGCCAAGGAACCAGTTTGTGAACTCGGTTCGACGTTGAGTCTGGGCGGATCTCGTTTGCATAAGCGGGTGAGCAACAGTCCGGAAGTCTTGAATGTCATCCCTATTACCGTGCAAGCATCCGTGCTAGTTGACCTCGACGCTTCAGGTTCGAGGTTGCACATGACATTGGGTCGGTGCTGGTTCGCCAAAGGTGAATGCTTCCGAAACAAGGTCGATTTGCCAGCAAGCACAGCGGCTAAAGTGGCATGCTTTCTTGCATCGCTACACTTTATGACCTCGGACTCGTGGCCCCGCTTCTACTTCAACCCAAACGATTACTACGACTGTGCGAAGGAAAATGTGGCTCGAACAAGCGGATGCACAAAGCCATGGACTGTTGGCAGTGCGATATACAAAGAGTTGAGGCGTTGGAAATACCTCTATGCATAACGCATGTTTGCATGTTTCCTCTGATGCCAAGAAATCAACCGCACCTAACCACGCAGGACCTCACAAACCTCTGTTGACACCAAATCTACCTCGGATTCTCCTACAGTAGAAGGCGATATTGGATAAGCATTCATGCCCTGTTTAACGGCTGAAACTTATAGCGGTGTCGACTGTGTCTGCCAAGAGTTATACGGAGAATTTACCACCCGGTGAGGAAGCACTGTCTGTTGATGATAAGACTATAGAGTCATCTGATGACCCCGCGGCTCTAGCGTCAGAGACTAGCGAAGCATCAGTTATAATGGGCGCTCCCAAATTTGTAGCCATGGGAATGTTACTTTAAGGTTTCTTCGAGGTTGCCAACTAGCTTCATTCTACTGGACAAACGGCGTTGCAATCAGTACATTAACGCCACCTTCCTAGGGTCCTCCGGAAAGTCAAATTCAGCTACTGCGTTACAAAATGAAAATAAGGCCAACCAGCTAGAGTGTGACAACCATGTACCATGGAAAGCTGAGGGTGCTTTAAAGAAGGAAGAATCTGCCCGTGAAGATAATGAAGGTGAAGATGAGGTGGATAAGAGCGTTGGTCAGAAGATAGGAAAGAGAATGCCAGCCATGAGGAGATACTGGTGGGAGATTCGCGAGAAAGGGTAACTCTACGCCATGTGAAAACCAGCTTGGAAGTCGAGACAGAAGAGATTTTGGCTCAAACTGGGAGGCACGGAACTTTTCTCCTCAAAGGTGCAGAGGCTCTAGTGGCAGAGGTCGTGGTTGCCCCAATCGTGCAGGTCACGATAGCAGTTTAAGGCATCATATTGGCGGCAAAGCCCTGAAGTGATGGTCACGTTCGGGAAGTGTTGTAAAAGACTGCCTCAGGTAAGGTTAGGCATGATATACGTTGCAAATGCCTGCTGAAAGCAGTAGAAGACAGTTAGTTGCCCACCCATCCTAGGCGCGTGCTCCGGATTGAGGGAAGCGTGTGTGGCAAGAGCAATCGTACCATTCTCGTTTATCTCATTCTTGTATGCGGTTGATTGAGTTGGTAGATCAGGGAAAGAAAGCCATGCTGGCTTTGGGGGGTGGTGTTGATTCTTTTCGTCTATCCTTATTTTGTACAACGGCATTCCCCCTTTTTATGATTTCGGTTTCGCGCCTGTACCAACATTCTTGTTTTTGACCTGAACGTGAACCGTTCGTTGACCTTGTCATCGCACGTGTTGTCTAGGCCGACACGTGGTTTTGCTATCTTGTAGACACGTGGCTTTGAGCCGGTGTAAACTTTGAGATCCGTTAGGAATTGGCAGTTCCTAAACCGATGTATAGAAGTCGGCGTAGTCGCACGATTTGCGGTTTGTAAAGTTTTGTTATTTTATTATTGTATTATAGTACCGCATTTATTGATAACCCTCCATTTGAGCGATTTGGCTTTTGGGGTTTTGTGCGTAACTCGACGTGGTCCAACAGATTGCTGCAAACAATCTACAGTACTCAAATCTAGAAATTCATCTCAAGTATCCCGTGGATCACGGACGTTAACCCGAATTGGAATTTCCGAACTTTGGAACCAATACAGCCAGAACACTAAGCGGCAAGTTGCTCAAAATCTTGTCGAACCCAGAACTTGCTGATTTTATGAACGATAATTCCGACAACATTGTTGACCCTGACATTTGCATTTCTCAACCTCCTTTATTATGTCGACATTCTGTCCCTAAGCCAAGAGTAGCTGGTAGTGTAAGGTCCAGCAGGCACACGGGTAGCGATTATATCGAAATTAGGATAGAAAAAGAGGTGTTGGAGGAAGAGATCGCGATAGAGGTGAGGAAACTGGAGGTAAGAAAACGGAAGTTAGCTTCCCGTGAGCGGATGCTGTTGTCTTATGAGTCCTCTGATGATGAAGGCTCGATATCCGACGACCGTGAACGTGGGATTCGATCCAGTGAACAGAAATTTGTTGCAGAGGTTAGCCCAGAGGAAATAGGATGCACACAATCATCTACCAATTGGCCCAGAAAATGCGACGCCACCGGGACTCAAACCGCGGCGCACGAAATGAACGGCCTACTTGGTGGCCACTATGCCACACCACCAGGGTACAACCTACCAAAAATAGAGATAGATAAGTTCAGCGGGCATCCGATAGAATTTTAAAAGTTTATGAAAGCATTCCAAATGAGCGTATCTGATCGAATCCTTGCTGGTAACAATAAATTGATGTACCTTCTCCATTATTGCTGTGGGGAAGCCAAAAAGGCCACTGAACACTGTGTGTTCCTTCCTGGAAAGGCAGGCTATCAAAAGGCCATGGATATCCTCAGGACGCAGTTCGACAGGCCACACGACATTTCACAGTCATTCATGAACGAACTACTGGTTGGAGGGCCCATTGCTCCTGAAGGCGTTGATGCTCTACAAATGCTGATCAGGAAAATGGTGAACTGTGACAGATGCATTACGTGGCGGACTTGAACGGCTCAACAAATCTCAAGCGCATAGTAGAACGTCTACCTCGGCATTTACAACAAAGGTGGACTGAGGTGGCAGACGACATACTGCGTTCGGGATCAGAGCCAGAGCCTGAGCATCTAGTATTTTTTCTGGACAGACGTCTATCAATTGCTTCAAATTGCTACGGTGTTATTGCCAGCCCAAGAAGGTATGGTAATCAGGTGGACAAAGTAGGCTTAAAACGCCCACCTACAAAAGCTCACATCAACGTCGTAGCTATGAAAGCGAGTATAGCTTGTCCTCACTGCCCCAGACTCATAGCCTTTAAGACTGTGAAGTGCTTGGCACTCTTCCTCAAGTCAAGAAGCTGATTAGAATGAAAGGCCTCAAGTTATGCTTCAATTGCCTAGAGCCTAGCCGTAGAGCATTTGACTGTCGCGTCCGTACACGTTACGGCGCCTCGAATTGCAGCTAGCGACATCACCGTCTGCTTCACGACACACAGCGGATGGTAAATAAGGCTGTGAAAGGTGACGACGTAAACTCAACGGTAGTTGTGGGGGGGTTCGTAGCAGTTCGGTTGATTGGGCAGAAAAAGACTGTAGTACCTCATGCTCTGTTGGACAATGGTTCTGACACCACCCTACTAACGGCAGACATGACAAAGCAACTTGAGATAGAAATGGAAGCGACGCGCGTAGAAGTATCATCGGTAAATGGCTCCGACGTCAAGGATACTATGACAGTCAGCTTTGCCATACAGTCATTGCATGACGGGTATGTTGTGGACGTCGACTGTGACTACACTATCGGGTCACTTCCAATCACCAAGGCTTTGATTTCGGATGATTTGTTGATGAGCCAATAAACGCACCTTGCGGATGTGCAGCCCGCACGAATTCTTGGAAACGACGTCTCAATTTTTATAGGAACAAATGTCCCGGAGGCCCACTGGGTTATTGAGCAACGTCTGCGATCTCCAAAACATCTTTACGCATATCTAATAGCCTTGAGATGAGCAATTTTCGAACCAGCCCTGCCTGCTGAAACCGCAGGCGCCTATCAGCTTAGCGCAAACCCGTTTGGAACCACTTCATCCCCGTTGTGCGCTGCCTTCGCCCCGCGTAAGGTTGCTGATTACAACAGAAATGTTTCAGAAGAAAGGGCAGTTTCTGCAGTAGAGGAAAACCATCACGTAGAGAATTGTCTTGCATCAGTAGAACCTGTCGATATAGCCAAGGAACCAGTTTGTGAACTCGGTTCGACGTTGAGTCTGGGCGGATCTCGTTTGCATAA
>SJOL01006448.1:263306-273819 GCA_004794785.1 Opisthorchis felineus
CAACCACAGAACGCCCGGAACCTACTGAGACCCTAAAACTTCACCAAAATCTCAATAGGAAAGCCGGCAAGAATCCAGGCCAGTCAGTCATTCAATCAATTCAGCAACAGCCTGGATCGATGAAAGCAAAATTCAAATAGCGTGAGGTCCCTTGTAAGTGTTGCACTCGCTCGTTCGCAATAAACCCATTGTATTCCTCATCGGTGAGTCTTTTTTCCGGCATTAGCCACTGGAGCGGGAACAGCAGTCAGATATGACAAAGCGCGAAATCAAAATTTAGCAATTGTAGCATTCTACAGCGTTCTTTACAAATTAGATATCATCCACAGAATACATATTACAAATTCCACCCAGTTGGGAAAAACATTATCATTATTATTAGAATAACCTTTGCGTGCGTAGCCTCCCCCAAACGTAACCAATTAGACGAACTTTTTCAGTGGGCTTCGTCATAACACCGTTTTATGGAAGCTCGTATCCCGTTCAGTATAGTGTTGAAAGCCAGTCTGATGCACTGTGCAGTATTGGTGATAGTATGCACAGCTTTGGACGATCTCCATTCTCTGACGTAAACAACCAGTTAGCAAACAGTGCGGCGTTATGAAGTAAGCGTCCGTAATTAACATAACCATATCCTTTCCATTGGAAATAATCGCGCCTTTTAGTTAGAATACGTCATGAAGCTCAACTTCACTGGCAGAAAAACGGCCAACCATTGCCGGTCATCGTGATTACAGCACACGCTGCCGCCTCCCTTGGCTACTGCTAGGCTCGTGTCTATGTGTGGTGTTGATTACGGAGCCACAGCTATGAGCAGTAACCTAATCCAATGGCCAAAGACGGCCCGTTATACTCATACCTTTATCCGATGTCCCTTGCCATGACTACTTACAGTGACTGCCGGGCCCGTACTCATACTCGCAGCTGACGATGAAGCCCCAACTATGCATAATAAACTAATCCAAGGACCAACGCACTCTTTCATATCCATATATGTCAGTCCGTCTCCCGATCCCATGCCTGGAAAATACACAACCACCCTTGTTGAATCACGTTTCTATTTATTGGTTGCATCGGTGGAAACGTATTGTGCAGTCAATCCAATTCTCAGTTGTAGGAAACCGCTTTCATTCGACAGGGTGGGCACCCGCAACGGACACCGCTATGTGTACGGGCAATCCTCCTATGAATAGAAAAAATCATTGATGGAAAAGCAAAAAATGCTAACGGAGACTCACTTAATAAACGAGGTATGACGCTTCAGAGGCAACTAGTGTTTCAAAGCCCCCACGCTTTTCTTTAAGCTGTAACAGCGTCACTCTGAGGTCACCTCATCATACAAACACGAGACATCACCAGACATCTCACATTTTCCTCCGATCTCATTTTCCTTCAAGCTCCTAGCTACCTTAGTTGTGCACGGTCCAGCCAATACACGTCACCCATGATCACATGTGCCCACACCCGTTAGCATCGACCGCATACCTATTGTCTGCAGCTGGGTATCGATTACCGTTTTTGAAATCGGAGAGTGTCGCCTCAAGGAAGTAGCTGAGAATCGTCACCACTTTTGCCTGCTGCTAATCATAGTGCTTTCTAGCAGACCTTTTTGATGCTTCTTATTTTGGGCCCACAGTGTAGACACGGCTGTCTTATTGCCTCGCTTGAATGTCAGCGATGAACAACCGTGCGACTTCGATGGACATAAAGATATCCTTGATCGATGCTGGTCGTAATTTGCCACGATTTCTTGGCAAATCCCAACTACAGTGAAAACCCTAAATGACTCACTCAAGATGTTAACGTACGGCGGTGTCCATGAATCAAAGTACGACGTCGCGATGACAGTGCCGCAACTTCCATACCCAGTCTGATTGCCTTCTCGTAGTTCACCATATCCCTAAGCGAACAAGCGTGTCCCGAACAAGCGTGTGACGTGCGCTTACAAGACCGTCCCAATCAGTTTAATTTGTACCAGGGCTTGAAAGGGCTGGCCATCTGTCTGCCTGTTCTGCCCATAAAACCATAATCCATCCAAAGAAACTATCAAGAGGTCGGTATACCGGTGAAGACCAAACCTCCCCGTGCGCCCTATATAGCGTAATTACCAAAAAACAAAAAACTTACTGGCTGTGGCAAATTATTTGGCTCTGTTTGGCGGGCTGCCTGCCTCAACGATAGAAGGCTTTTTCTTATTCAGGTCGCGAATGGCTTCCCCACTTTTAGTTTGCGCGGATATAGAGGGCGTAGTTACTGTTCATGTAGTTTTGAGAGTATTTTCAAATCAAATACAGAAAAAAACAGGTGTACAAGCCAGCTTTTTCACAAACTTCACCACCGTCTTCAAGGAGACCATAGACGAAGCAGTTAGTAGCCATTAAAATACGAATTTCGCGCTTCTAGTAGACCTCGAGTACGTTTCAACAACTTCTAGGAAAACTGCAGCCGCATGTTGAGATCTTTATGGTTGGAATGAATTCCATCAAATACTAAAAATTTGTTAAAGATTCCATCCTTTTAACTATGGCTTCAGAGAAATTCGGGGTGTGCGTCTGAGGGTCGGCCTTTCAAAAGCCTACTAATATGACAGTTGAATCGTTCGCGGACTTCAACACTTTTTTGTAAACGTTTTGCTGTGAACCGGGGTGGGTTATCGGTTTGTTGCTGTAAAGCGGAGCAGGGCAGCGCGTTGGTGGTTGTTAGTTTCTCAGTAGCGTGCAAGCCTACATGCGTATTTCCAAAAGAGTGACACTGGGTTGTCAATGGTCGTAAAGATGGTTATCTTAGTGATACGTTAAGTATATAAACTCACGCGCACTACCACTGAACGCAAAGGTGCACAGGTGATGACATCAACTTGGCAAGGCAATTGCCCCTCGTTTGAACTCAGCGAGGAATTGAACCATCAACAGAACAATTTGGCCTGCTGGAATCCACTTTTATAACAAGACTACTAACCTATTAGAAAAGACGTGCACTGACCTGTTTCGCAAGCGTAGCTATCTGTTTGACAACTGGAAGTTATTTTGTTGTTCTTGGCCCGTAACAAGCTTTCCCATTTGTGCATACATTTCGTTCGCTGCCTTTCACAGCAAAATACAGTTAGTCCAATCTATTCCTCCCTTTTAGGTAGCTAATTTTGGAGTGGCGGATGACCAGCTGTTGATCTTTCAATTGTTGGAGAATTAAATGTTCACTGCTTGGATTATCTTATGCTCAGGTTTTGTGGAGTGTGTTGCACTTGAATGGGTGTGGTCCTCTGTTTCCTGTAGCTGGATGCTCAACGTTGTCTCATGAAACATAATTTCGTTAAATGGAGCCAAATTTCGGTTGGATGGTTGGCGATGGGCGTAGAAGTTGAGAAGGCAAGGAGCATTTTCACGCAGTTGGTTGGTCTGGAACAGAAGTGGATTCACAGAGGAGTAGCGGCTACCAACTCATGCATAAGAACAAGATCCCGCTTTGTAGGAAAGCTGTTTATATGTTCCTGGTCGGCTGTTTAATGCAAACCTAAAGATGCCACCTTGACGTGGTGGTTGGATTTGAGTGCTGCAATGATCCCTTGGGCTACACTGGCTGGAAATCCGTTCCGCAAGGTGCAACCATGCCAGGAAGGCCAAATGAGGGCAGTCAGACCAAGAGCAACGAGACCCCGTACTTCGAGTAATTGTGTTACGAGGCGGTCCGGAGGTAAAGTCGTACTGTCCTCTGCGATAGGAGTGTGAAGGCAGTAAGGTGTTTCCCCCAGGCTACCAGCATATTCATATTCATGGAAGCAACGATGCTGCCTTCCTCCGAGGAAGGACGGGTTAGAAAAGTTCAGACCTAAGAACCGCACACTCCGATCGCCCAGCGGTTGACCGTGACCGCCGGCGCATTATTCAATACGGTCGAAATACTTTTAAAACCAAAGAGTCCGGTGCTGCTCAAAAGGCACCTGCTGTGCGCAGCCGCATCAGGAATGAGACAGTAATGCCTTATTCCCTGCGCCCTCGGGTTAGGCCAACCCCCTGCAGCCGAGCAGGTCAGACTATTGAGTCATCGGCTCCGGGCAGGGTCCCCAAAGAAAACCCTACTGTCCGCTGCCTCGTGGGTCAGACTTTTGAGTCAGAGGCTAGGGGCAGGGTCCCCGAACAAAACCCTACATCCTCCCAGTGCCTTGTGGGTCAGACTTTTGAGTCAAAGCCTCAAGGTGGGGTACCTCAACCAAACCCCCTTCCTCGGCCTGGGCAACCGGGAAGTATCATTTGCCCGCGCAGTTCGGTGTCCACCGATGTCCCTCCCCAACCCCTTCCCACCACACAAGCAAACGTCACTGGGTCACTTGACTGTCAGTTATCTGACCGAAGGGCCTTATGCTCCTCGCTGCCTATTAACAGTAAACAAAATAACACCCTTCTAAATCCACGAGATCCTTTCTATATAGGAGCTTTTAACGTCCGTACTCTATGTCAAATTGGCAAACAGGCAATGCTTGCTGAAACCTTATACTCCCTTAAAATTGATGTATGCTGTGTCTCCGAAACACGCATACAAGATCCAAGCGTGGTTATGCATCTCAGAACGGCAAGGACGGACTCAGGTCTTTCACATTTCTCCCACCGTGTGTGCGGTGATCCAGAAGCGATGACTCGTGGAATCTATGGTGTGGGAGTTGCACTCAGCCCCAGAGCTGAACGCGCTTTGCTGGATTGGATCCCAGTGAACAGTCGTCTTTGCGCCGTCCGGTTATCCAGCTCAATCAAGCTCAACCCCTCTCGGCATAAAAGCAGTGCCTGTTTGTAGTGTCAGCTTATGCCCCAAAAGACTGCATGATGATGCTGAGAAGGACAGTTTCTATCGAGAGCTATCAGGCTCATTCGTCAAGCAAAAGCGCTGACATTGTGATCCTTGCAGGCGATCTGAATGCTCAAGTAGGTTGCCTGAGCTCCTTGGAATCACATTTGGGCGGTTGATTTGAAGTCGATGCTCGGCGCACAGACAACGGAGATCGACTACTTCAATTGTGTGCTGACAATGGAATGTTTCTGGTCAGTACGAACTTTCAGCAAAATCGTTCAAATCGCGTAACCTGGCGGCCACCAACTGCAAATCAACCGTGGACCCAGTTGGACCACGTTGCCATCAGCCACCGGTGGAGAGCCACAATTCAAGCCTGCCGTTCGTTCTGGGGCACACCACTTGATTCCGATCACGCCATGGTGCGTGCACGCCTGACAGTTCGCTGTCCTTCAGGCCCTCGCAAATTAGCAAGAAGCAAGCCAATCCACTATCTTCGAAAAACTATCATAGCTCAGTAGTATCGATCTGAGCTAGCCCAACAACCCTCCACAGTAAACGAATGCTGTGGTGGCAGTGAGCATGTGGATGAAGCGTGGCAAAATGAGAAAGTAGCTATGTTAGCGGCTTTCAGTGCTGTCTGTCCGACTTCTCCCATTCGACCACAAGACCACTGGATGTCGGCTAGATCGCTATCCATGATTGGTGCCAGGAAGGACGTACTAGCAGACAACGAGCACCACAGCGCACGCAAATCCCTCAAACGCCAAACAGTGAAGAGTCTAAGGAAAAACCGAGAGCTCTGGCGGAAATCGAAAGTTCTGGAGATGGAGAAAGCTTTTGCTACGGGAAACAACCGTGCCCTATAGCAACTGATACGACCGACTGGCCCTAGGGTAGCAGCGGTCGGCGAAACGATAAGCGAAAATGATGGTTCATTATTTCACTCGCAAAAACGTCGACTGGAAAGATGGGCCGAACACTTCGAATAACAGTTCAGCTGGCCTCCTGCAACACAGCCTGTGGAGATAATGCATACGGGCAAATGGAATGTAAACCTTGATCGCCGGTCGAAGGAAGAAATAAGGTACGAAATATCGGTATTGAAACGAGAAAGGACACCAGGACCGGACGGTCTATATCCAGCCCTCTTCAAAGAAGGCGGAAAATCCTTGGTGACCCATCTGACAGAGCCTATTGGTGCTATATGGAACACTATGCAGGTCTATGAACGCGCCGCTTGAATCTCAAGGTCAGGTGTTGTAAAAAATGTTTTGGAACGTAGCCCGATCTTAGCGTTTTACTTACTTATACTATAGCATTTAGCTACCTATTTAGGACACCTCATCTTTAACCGCACTAAAATATCCTTCCAACCCATTCCCGCTTGATTAGGCTTCTTTGATTTATAAGCTTGCCAGCGCCATTCCAGCGAGGCTCACTACTATCTTAATCGAATCCACCACTCCAATCTTTCTCTAAGCGGTTGTTAGACCCTGATTCCCCATCATCCCTCCCCTCATTGTTTCGAAAGAAGCGCCTCGCTACCAAAGGGCCTAGTATTCAGTCCCATCACTCTGCAAAGTCGGTCGACAGGGCACTGCGAGTTACTTCAGACTGTTCGGTCGTACGGACCGATATCTCCCTTCCCCTCCCACCCAACAGCCCTCATCCCTCACCCCTACTGGAAGAATCTCGGAATCACACAGATCTAGCTAATCTCAGAACCTGTGTGCACCGGATGGAAAAGGAACTACCTTCCTTCCGAAGTATACGGTCAATTGCTCGCCTTCTGAATCCTGACGCAGCCTGTGATCCGTCAAGTCTTGAAAAAGCATCGATTCTCGTTGACACACTTGTCTCTGAGATTTGTCAGCGTTTGGAGTGCAGTCACCAGGTCTTACTATACAATACTCCAAATCACATACCCCTTGAACTCACAAAAATTGCTCTCCTAACGGCATGTAACATGCCTAACACTGTCTGCACAGTTCGACGACTCCGAAAGTCGAAACCATCCCTGTGATGCCCAATAATGCCGCGATTCAAGGATGAAAACCATGCCGCACGCCTACTGGCATCCCAGGTCCTCCTCTCCTCCACCCCAAAACTTAAAACAACTAAGGTCAAAGCTGCTCACACTCGACTTCAAAGACGGCTTACCAAAAGTTCACCACCCAAATCCCTAAAAATTGACCAGCGAAAGCTGCCAATCGGATCCCTCTTCCCTCCACCCATCTACAGGAATCAATACTCTTGGCGTCACCCAATTGCAGACTTCACATGCAACCAACGGCTACTACGCAAGCCGGATTGCCGTTGATGAATGTATGAGTAATGGTCGAGGACCATCCAATTCAAATAACAGTGTGCTGAGTCTGGAAATCGACCCGGCCTCTAATCCACATTCATCTATTTCTGTTGATCCCCCAGCCGCCCACGATAACACTAAAGCCGGTTACAGGCCAGCCGGGCCTCCAACTGCCCCTAATGATGCTGGAGTTGACGTATTACCCCAAAATTCCCAACACTCCGTCAATGATCCTTTAAGGTCACCATATTATGGCGCTGACCCGTGCCATTGCGTCGCACCAGCCGGCCTGTTGGCTCCGGGCCCTGCACCCCACGCTCATGACCATGAGCCCTCCACTTCTACCCTTCGGCACCCAGTTATGTCATCTCTGACCTCCATCACGTCAACAACATTGACTGCTGATTCACCAGATACAGTATCTCGTCAGCCCGGACGTGAGGCTGCAGTCGAGGATGACAGCACAGGTTTTTGCTCCAGACCTGCTGACCTAATGACACTTCGTGTCTCACCACCAAAGCGCTTCCTCGGACTCAAACACCTGCTATCAAAGCCTCGTATCGTAACGCCTTCTCCCACACTATCTCCCCTAGTTCCTGCTCTTCGCCCTTCGTCTACAAAGCTGAATATACCCCGAATTCCATATAAACACATCGGTAGCCCCTCAGACCGTGCAACTCAGTCCCTTGGCGGGATATCTAGACCATTACTACTATTATTTAATCTTAGCCCCTATCAAGTTCCGCCCCCTGGCCACCCGCGTATTATTTGCCTGGGGTCCCTTTTCGGCAACTACCTGCTCCACCACAGCCCCCGCCTTTTCCGAAGTCACGTGAAGCTCCACCTCTACGACCTTCAACTATTTCTCGTCTTCCCATCCCAAAGTTCCCTCCACCACAACCAACGCAGAGGATTCCTGTTCACCTCCAACGGAGCCTACTCCTCTCAGAGAGTTTGGTTACACCACTAGCTTCCTCGATGCACCCTGTCCCCACCTCATATCTTGCATCTCTTACTATAAACCTCTTACTTCATCTCTTCCAATCAGTCCAGTTTGGCTACCCGTACCCTTCGCCCCCTCCCACGATTCGGTGCTGAAGGCACTACAAGACAGATTTTCCTGCCCTTTTAGTGCCCCTGTCATACCCTCTCATTTTCTCTTTCCTAAACGCTGCCAATCCATCTTGCGTGACCTTAATCCCGCTATTTCTGTTCAGCTGTTAAATATGGTACCATCCTCTGATGCTGTTGATAACACTGCTACAGATGACTACCAGCCCCAGGCTGTAACTCTTTGTCCACGGAGCCCCACTACCTGCACCGCCACCCAAACGCTGTCTCCGTACCAATCACGGTATGTCCCAGCATCTTATTCTCACACAACTTTAACTGATCCTACCTCACCCACCAATTCGAGAACTCCCGATCCCCCTGTCCCTATTCCATTCCATATTGGCCTCCCCGGGCTTACCAACTTTTTACTAGCCACCCTACCTACGTCCTCTGATCCTGCTAGTAATATTTCTGTCCTTCTGATCAACACGCGCTCTCTCTTACCTAAATTGCGCTACATTGAAGCTATCTCCACTATAGCTTGTCCAACCTTCATATGCATCACTGAGACGTGGCTCTCTCCTAGCACGCCTGATGTTCTTATCTCTAATCTGGGATACACTATCTTCCGTTCTGATCGGTCCCACCGCCGTGGCGGTGACTGCCTCACATACTTCAGAACTGAAATGAAAGTTTCCCCCATTGACGATCCACCACTGACGGGCACTCCAGATTCTGTTTGGCTTTCTGCCCGTTGGGCTAACCCGCCGTTCATCCTCGGGGGTTTATACATGCTCTCTCTACGTTCAGCTAGCTCGATTAACCGACTGTCCACGCTTCTTTCCCACAGCCAAGCTCTACCTCACCCAAAAAAATTAATCGTTGGTGATCTCAACATTCCTGAGATCTCCTGGTCTGTACAAAAATCCCATTTGTGCCTTTCGCCTCTGCTTGACCAACTTGATGTCGAAGGCTGGCCTCAGCTCTAAGGCATCCGACACGCGGTCTCCATACCCTGAATATTGCCCTTGACAACGGTCACCTGCGTCCCACCGCTTTAGTTGGCTCGAAGTTCCCTGATAGCGACCATTGTATTGTCACTTGCAGCTGGACGAGTATTCAAACTTCTACTCCTCCTCCCTTAAGCTCCTTCATTCTTTCCCCTGGCATCCTTGAAGCCTTTGCAGTCTCGTTGCGCCACAAAACTTGGGACGAATACTTTCTCTCCCTTGAAGCGCAAAGCGTGACCAACATTTTTTAGGGCAATGTACTGTCATCACTATGCCTAGTTGCCCCCAGAAGAGCTTCCTATGTTTCCGGTTGTCGTCCAGCCAGACGACTATCCGCTCTGGGACATATACTTAGGAAGTATCGTAGGCTCTTCCGTGTAACCCGTGATCTCTCACTCCTTATTCTAATTAAGAAACTCATGACTGAGATTACCACTGCCAAACTAGCTATTGAAAAGCGCAAGGAACCTACCGCCGTAGCCAATTCTCTTCAATCCAAGATGCTGGGGCGCCCCTTTCGCAGGCGTTGCTTCTCTAATTCATCTACAATTCCAAATATTGTTACTGACGGGGAGCCTCTTTCTGACTCCGCTGATAATGTAGAATTCCTAAACCCTTACTTCGCCAGCTGCTATGTTCCCTCCGCGACGACCCTATCTACTCATTGCTCCCCACCTGGTTTCGAAGTGACCACATCTGTTGACGAAACAAACCCTTCCCTCTACACACTCTGTTACTTTGTCTGACTTAACATCCTCACCCGTCCGCCTTAGAGACTCCAGTTTCCCAGGCACTGACGGTATCCATTCGGTCATCCTAAAAGCTGGTGGCCCGGACATCTCCACCCTCATCCTTAATCTCTTCAACATCTTCCCTATCACTGGCACAGTTCCAAGTCAGTTGAAGCACCCCACCATTGTACCACACAATAAGTGAGGTCCACGAACCGCTCCAGCTAGCTATCGTGGTATCCACAATACCTGCTTGCTCCCCCGTACCCTAGAACGCCTAATCATAGTCCCCGTCATGGATTACCTGCTCACCACCAAGACCTTTACCGATCGCTACATGGGTTTATGGCACGGCGGTCAGCTAACACATGTCAGGTTGATTTCTTTAATCATATTTCGTCCGCCTACGATGCCGGGCTGAGTATTATTCTTATCTCTCTTGATATTCGCAAGGCGTTTGACCAAGTCCCCCACGATGCACTCCTAAACAAATGACGATCTACGGGGATTGGTGGCCCGCCACTGGGATGGTTCACTTCTTATCTCAATGGGAGAACCCCGGTCACCAAGATCGGGGATCTCTCCTCATCACCTCTTCCCATCACCAGTGGAGTTATTCAGGGTAGCGT
>SJOL01006448.1:281805-453348 GCA_004794785.1 Opisthorchis felineus
GTGTTAGATTGGCCCTATGCACTTGCACCATCTCTCCATCAAAATTATTCTTTACACCTGACCTCCCTACAACAGTGACACCAGTGAGTCTACTCAGTTTCAATTTAAACCATATTTTTGAGACAAAACTTGCCATTTGTCTCCAAATCGGATTCTACAACCTCCATCTCCACTTTTGCATTTGGCAACCCTAGCCATTTACTCGGCCGCCAAGGTCACTCATGACCTGCAACGGTTCTCAGTTTTTGTTCAGGTCATCAGGCCTCATCTTTGAGCTAGTCGTGCCTCATGCCCATTGTCCTCGTTTTTTTCGGTTCCCACAACTGTGGTGACTCTTCACATAATAAGCATGCCCGTTGTGTTGTTACCTGCCGCGTTCGGGTTGTAACGACCCGATCATGCCTCATTCGGCATGTTCCCTACAAGCTGGGAAATAAGCCCATTATCATTATTATTATTACTGCATCGGATACTGCCCACCACTTTTGAAGCTGTCCCTTTTCCACGCAATCCCATATACCCACAACCCACTCAGTCATGCTTTTATTCTGACTGCCACAGTATGATCATGCCCGACGGTATGCCGCCCACCAGTTGGGAGTAAACATTATTATTATCATTATTATTATTATAATGACAAGTACGCGGTTCTTGCAGCTGACGGTGATAATGTTTATTGCCGAACCACCATATTGGCTCTCCAGTGGGCTGTCACATGGGAAAGTAAATCCGTCTGTAGTTAAAATGCACTGTGCCGGGCTTAATAATAAAAAGCTTTCGGCTCCTTACTATCAACAAACGTGTTTTTGGCACTGCTTACCTCGTCAAAAACCTGAAACGGTGGTTGCTGCATTTTTGAGGGGCAAGGGGCAGCTAGGAAAATGGGAAAGATTTCAGAATTTAGCGGGGGCACTATCCAGCAGAGGGTTGTATTATCGATAAGTCGTGATGCTCAAAGAATGCGTTCTTTCATGAAGCATCACCTACTAATCACCAGTAACTGACAGGTGGACATGTTCGTTAGCCGGACGCAACAGCAAAGTGGTGCTTAGAGTGAACGTGACAGATGCTGGTGATCGTCCAAAAAACTGAGACAACTGGTGCTGAACAAAAGGTGCCTGCTCACAAAGAGTGGATCTAAATTTTCAGTCTGCCGCTCTATACAGGGAAGCCGGTCTTGTAATGATGCCAAGGCGGATTGGAGGCAGAAAAGACGGAAACGCCCCAACTAAGAGCTGATTAAATAACTTTTTGGCAGGTGAGTCACACAGATGAAGAATGTCCCTATCAAGTAACTAAGCTTCAGTTACAAGAGAGCCGGAAAGCATGACTAGCTTGGAAGCAGTGACGAAACATGTCGAAGGAGATAAAGCGCTTGCCAACGAACCTGAGAAGCACTAGTTTTGGCTACTTCAAGCAGCCGGGCACATGGGAATTGTTTTGCTCAAGCATAGGATGCCGTAGAAATTCTGAAGACAATGAACCCACTGTTATTTTGGCAGCCTACAGTGGAACTCAATTAGTTACGATGGATCAACTCCACCACACGACCGGAAGTAAAGCCTCACCAGAAATCGCTACAGTGTATCACTATTTGAAAAACAAGCAAACCGAAAATTCACGAAGAAACCCGAGTAAAACCCTAGAGCCCTAAAGATTTACAACGCACCACGGCAAACGGATCCAGGATGATTAGGTCACACGACCCAAACTTTCTTATCTCCCAGGAATTCTTGATGATGAGCTAAGGAACAGTACTACTGTGGTCTACCGAATCACTCCATTGAAAGCCAGCACATAGCCTTTTAATAATAAAATAATAATAATATTGTTTATTCCCAACTGGTGGGTGGCATACCGTCAGGTGTGATCATAATATAACAGTCAAAATAAAAGTATGACTGAAGGGTTGTGAGTACAGGAGACCGCGTAGAAAAGGGGCAGCGTCATAACCGGTGGGCATAATACGATATAATAATAATAGGTTCCATTTCCCAATATGTAGAGAGCATGCTGATGGAGGCATGATCGAGTCGTTGCAACCAGATCGCGGCAGACAACAACACAACGGGCATGTTTATTACGTGAAAAGCTTCCACAGATGTAGGAACGGAGAAAAAACGAGAGCAATGTGCGTGAGGTGCGACTGAATCAAAGATGAACCGCCTGACCTGAATTAAAACCGAAAACCGTTGCTGGCCATGAGTGACCTTGGGCGGTCGAGTAAATGGCTAGGGGCAAAAAAAGCAAAAGTGGAGATGAAGACTGAGAGATCTGATTTGTAGATACATGGCAAGTTTTGTCTCCAAAAATATGGTTGAAATTGAAACTGAGTAGACTCACTGGTATCACTGTTGTAGGGAAGTCAGGTGCAAAGTATAGTTTTGATGAGGAGTTAGTGCTAGCGCATAGGGCCAAACGAACACCGTGAATGAGATTGAACTTGTGGAAGGTGCGAATTGCGGCAGGGAGCTTCGTTGGTTAAATCCGAACGACAGGTTCAGCGTTTAGAATGAGTCGATTGGGGCCAAGTGATGAATTTGGTTGCGGTTGTGATTACAAACCCGATTGGGCGAGAGGTTGCGGTCGAGATTTCGAAGAAAATAGTTGCGGGAGTGCCATCAGACTGGGTACGGCAGTGCCATGCCATCATTGCACTGACGTACTTCGGTTCCAGGACAACCCCGTAACGGTCATCAAGGATGCCGCAATCGGACAGAGGATACGCATATTCGTGGCAGCTGGATATGGGTTAGACGGAGAGATTGACACAGATAGAGTCAGGCCGATGCGGAGGCACGGAAATTTTCTATCCAGCAGGAGAACCATGTGGATGTAGAACGCGGACAGGCCAGGTCGAATGAATAACAGTCGTGCGGGGCGTTTGCGCAAATACAGCCGAAGTTTGAAGCTTGAGAAAGGGGGGAAGGGAGGAATAGGATGAGAGCAGTAGCATCTAAGAGTGCTAGGAAGCATCAGATAAAACGGTGTCCAATCGAAAAAAATGCAGAACGCAGATGAGAGCCCAGGAATAGGTGGATTTTTTTGACCGACCCAGAGGCCAAGCACTAGCTGAGTCAGGGTAGGTGCCTAATTATGTGAAGGTAGGGACTTAGCCGCCGAGGCAGGGAGGCTAGCCATTGGACTAGTTGGAACAGGCGTTTACGTAGTGAGATTACATGGCGGTAGTTTGTGTCTAAGCAGAAGCAAAAAAATCTAATCACAGGGTATTCGCTGTTAAAGGGGGCAGTGACGTAAACAGAGACAGCCGACAAATACTAAGCGAGATAATAGATAAGAACCGTAGTTTAACTGGAATCTACTACGTAAACTTAACCAGAAAGTAGTAGTGTGGGTCGCCAGTCACCGGGACACTGCTGTCAGCTCCAAGAAACTGGCAAAAACAGCCAGTAGGCGCTACATGTTACTGCTGGTAATCAGGAAATAATGAAGGATTTACGTTTCATGTGTATATGATCGTATACGATTGCTTCAGAGAACAGGAGGGAAGAATGTGTGTTATGTCTGGATGATGAAGTGGACTTGAGGCGGTGCAGCCCAACTTAGACGAAGGTGGCAACTCCTTGCACACGGAAAACGCCAAATCACCTAACAGGTAAATCCTATTGTACCTCATATATTAGAGTCGCATGGCATAAAACTATGAGCTTTGAAAATGAAATTGCGTTGTCGATATTTGCTTTGATAAATCTCAATATTCAATCACAAATCCAACCGTTTTTGGGTCAACTGAATGACAAAAGATTGTTTTAAGCGTTTACAGGACTTGTAGAATCAGCAGCCACATAACTCCGGTTTAAACAATTGGCCTCGTGTTTTGTCGTACCCATTCCGAGGTGTTCACCCCAGGGTGGGCTTGGGACTCTAGCTTTACTCTCGTTGAGAATTGTTAGCGGTGTATATCCTTGTTCGTGAGCGGGTTTCAACTCTGTACATCTGAAATGCAAGGCAAGCATGTTACTACTACTGTCCCAGCGTACGCCCGACACACCTGAATTGCTACCCATCAACAGGTGAACGTAGCACACGTGGGCATTGTGATCAGTTTGCACGACGCCGCAAACGCTGACCTTGTAGCAGCCCTGGTTCCACCGATCAACTGATCTGCCTGTCAGGACTTTCTTGCCCGTGTTGCGGTTTGAATTCCGGATATCCGACTTGCAAGGAAGCAAGAAATGAAAATAGTGCAAGACATAACAATTGATTTCTGCCTGGATGTGAAGAATCAGGCGCCTTAGTTACTTCAATTGTTCAACTGTGCATCTGCTTGAGAAATAAACAGTGAGCTGCCATGCTGTTGGCGGACGACCAATATAAACACGATAGGCGATTGAATACACCACAAGAACATCGCCCATTTGGTAAGCCTTCTTCTGGATTTAAGATAAAGTACTATGCAAACAAGAGCCTCTTTGGAGCTTTGCTCAAACCACTACATTCTGATGGCCCTATCCGACGCATAGTCAGCTCAACGGGGTCCGCAGACACTGACGGCCAGACCGCTTAAAAGCATAGAAAACAAAACAAAAGCGGGGTAACTGAAGATGACGAAATTAGGACTGGAAAATGTGACATTTCACAAGCTGGAAGCAGCCTCCATCGAACGTTTTGTCCACAAGGTGACAAAGCAGAAATCGTGTTGAAGTGGTGGCCCAGAAGGTGCCTCAATATTTTTAACAAATACCTCGATATCCAACAGTCCGCTCGCGTTTAGCAACTGTCCCTAACCGTACTTACTGAAACCTGGCTCCCACCAGACGTCTCCGAAGCTCAAATCTCAATAGACGGCTACTCCATTTTTTGAGCTGACTCGAAACGTGGGAGTGCAAATTGGGTTGCTCTATACTTAAACAAGATTCTGTCCACACCGATTGGCCCCTAGCACACCACTCCTGAGCATTTTTGCAATGCACTGTGGATGCAAACTTCACTGCTTGGGACTGATCCTATTCTCGTAGCCGTAAGCCGTTGCCATCAGGTCCCGCGAAAGACCACTTGTTTTTCACATAAATACTTGGTCAACTCGCCTAAGGCCACCACTTCATGCATCCTTCGCTGATAGGTGATTTTAGCAATACACAGCCCTTCTGGATAGACGGCCAGCTCATCGTGTATATTAGATATTTTGTATCGCCACTGACCGAAGTCATTCAACAGGGCGCTTGGACACAGCACGTCACGCACCCACCAGATACCACGCAGACTAACTGCAACCCCTGCTGGATCTGGTTACCACAAAAGAGGACACTTAATTGATCAGGTGTTAAATAAGAATTTACTTAAACACAGTGACCGCTGCGTGCTGACTTTTGATGTCGTCTGCCATGGGACCAGGAAATCGGGGCTAACAACATGGGTTTGAAGCCGCGGCCGAGCAGACTTCTCAGAAATACCCATCTCCCTTGACCAGAATGAAATGAAACCAGCTTCATTGGAAGAGAATTACGGAACCATTGTCAAGAAAATTTGCGAAACTGATGCAGTCTCTGCTCAAAGAAAACAATGCGCTGTTGAATAGACCGGGAGCTACCCAAATGGATTTGGCGCCTTCCGGAACTGACGTTCCAAATATTATCAAAAAAAGATAACTAAAGGAGACCCGGAAGATATGCTGGCGTATTTGTAAGATGCAGAGACGCTGTAAATCAGAAACCCTTCAATGGTACTTACAATAGCATGCCACGATAACAAGACGTGCCAGAAAACATAAAACGACCAAATAATGAAAACAGACCACCTGCCCCTCAAAGGATAAATACATGAAACCCACGAGTGGCCCATTAGTACCATCTGATACCTAGAGGAAAAACTATACAGGCCGGCATTCTGTCCCTGTGACCTCATCACATATGATCTTAGCAAAGGAAATACGAACAGCCTCCGACCAACTTGACCTTTACGGAAGAAGTTTGTCAACTCCTGCACCATCACTTTCAGGTCGGATTTCTACGTAATATTTCATCGGTCGCCTGACGGTGACAAAGTTCCTTCTGCCTGCAAGGAAGCGGTAGTCACGCCAATATACAAATTTGCAAACCGCTTATTGCCCGACAGCTACAGGTTTATTAGCCCCACTCACATACCGTGCAAGGTGATGGAAAGCATTCCAAACGGGTTATTTTAAATCACCGCACTGTCAACATCTTAAGTCGTTTGGGTCACATGGATTTTTCCAAAACCGTCCTTGCGCGAGGAACATGGTTCTGCATATGTAAGGCTTGACTGAAGCCAAAGATGAAGGACTGCTATCCGTTGAAGTATTTTTCAGCCTTTCAAAAGCATTCGGTCAAGTCTCACACGTTCCGCTGTTCCAAAAACTAGGATCTTGTGGGGTTCAAGGAGCAATCTCACGCTGGACTGATGTTGCCCCATCCGGTAAAACACCAGAGGTAAAATTCGGCTCTCCCTATATTTCTTCAGCTGTGAAAGCAAGGCCTAAACTATCACAGTAAGCGCTCAAGATCACAACGGTTTGAGGAGATTATTATCGGCGGCGGGGGAAGACTTGCGAACTATTATTGGGAATCTTGCCCAGCAGGCGAAGCCAGTCAATGTCGAAAAGCCGAAAATTACTAAGCATCTGTTTCACCCACACAGTGATTTATCTGCAGTGAATGTCCTACAAAGTTCTAGAGATGCTGGTACCCTTCGACCTGCCGGCTAATGGTCCGAACATTTCGCTGCTTGGCACTTGTGATCAAACAGTCGTGTCCAAACTGCTAAGTCCCTCGTTCGAACCTCTGAGCTTTTTCAAGATGCACACTTTAATGATTTCCAATGATTACAAAAGAATTCTTAGGATGGCCAGGGGCATTTTTTGTGATAAACGTAAACAGCCAGGTTAAGGTAAACCAGTAGGTGTGCGGAAACAAGAAGAGGCTTCAGGAGGGGATATATGAAGATGAAGGCGGGTGCAGGACTTAAACGGGAAAGACGGCCCAGTGTTCTTTAGCCCCCCGAAATGTGTCCATCAAAGTGGGTATTGAACCATTAACAATGG
This sequence comes from Opisthorchis felineus, assembly GCA_004794785.1. NCBI lineage: Eukaryota > Metazoa > Platyhelminthes > Trematoda > Opisthorchiida > Opisthorchiidae > Opisthorchis > Opisthorchis felineus. Next base: position 288,827 of record SJOL01006448.1, read on the forward strand.
GTACTGCAGGATTAGCTGGATCGCAGTGGTATACAAACTTGCACTAAAGGTTATGTCAGCAGCAGAATGATGTAAATTTCTTGGACAACCAAGTTCTTTTCAGCTTTCGGTAGGCTACTTCAACGGATGCAGTCCTGGGTACATGAGGCGATTGCCCTCGGTTACTTGTAGAGCTTTTGGCACGTGGAGCAGCAAAACTTTCAGGCCGGCAGTTTTAGTTAAGTTCAGATTGGAGCAGTACACAGGGGCACTGAGAAGCCTAGTTACTACCTAGAGTACCTAGGTGACATCTTCACCAATTAGACATTTTTCAGCTGCACCGCAGAAAAATGGCTATATCAAGGTCTGTTGCTGCTCCTTTGAACGACCGCACGCAACATCAGAATACCGGGGTGAAAGTGAGCTTTGAAAGGCGAATTCCAGCAGCGGAGAACAGAAATTTCAAGGAATGCACGGAGGGTTTGTACACTTGAATTTTCTGCCACAACTTCAGTTTGCCTCTTCCGCAAGTTCGATTTCACTCACGGTGTTCATTTGGCCCTATGCATTGGCGCTATCTCCCCTGACTTCACTACAACAGTGACACCAGTGAGTATACTCAGTTTCAATTTAAACCATTTGTCCCCAGATCGAAGTCTTCAGTCTCCATCTCCACTTTTGCTTTTTGTGAACCGGACCATTTACTCAACTACCCAAGGTCACTCATGGCCAGCAACGGTTTTCAGTTTTAGTTCAAGCCAGCCGACTTCATCTTTGAACTTGTCGTACCTCATGCCCATTGTCCTCGTTTTTTTTGGTTCCCCCAACTGTGGTGGCTTTTCACGTAGTAAGCGTGCCTCGTTGGTTGTAACTTCCTCTCCGTTGTGCTGTTGCCTGCCGCGTTCAGGTTGTAACGACCCGATCTTGCTTCAATCGGCATGCTCCCTATAAGTTGGGAAATAAACCTATTATTATTATTATAATTAAATATTGCATCGGGTATCTTACGCAGCAAAACTTTTAACGCTGTATAAGAAAACCGAACCTATAAAGAATTTGAAGTTAGATGAAACCGCCGTCAATCTGCCTGCTGATAAAGAACGCATGACCGTCACTATGCATAAATAGGACCATAGGGGCATGGCAAAAGCTCTGCCCAACGACTGCTAATTACTGTCACCTTGGCGATGAGCAAGCCAAATAGCTTTTGGACAAAATCATTAAGAACCAAAAGTGACTGAATAACCTCTAAAATATCGCAACCAAGAATATCTGCGACCGAGGGCTAAAGGATCCAATACTCCACTTTTACAGATTTACGAAGTTGCACAAGGGGACCACTAAGGCTAACAGTTTCAATTTTAGGCACAATAACCCACAACCTCTTAAGGGAACCGTAGGGTAGGTTCAGGTTTCAATGGTGGGTCATAACACTCAAGCAAAGATGCGCAACCATACTCGAACAAATTGAAAAACGTGACACCGGAGGAGGGCGGAACAATAGTCTCGTTCGATGTGAGTTCCGTGTTTAGATCTTTGGACCTCCATTCCACATAAACAGCAGTCATCCAACCTACGGATGGTCCCAACGGACGTCTAGGTAAAGCAGATATCTGCCTAGGCTTTTTTTGACAAGGTGCTTCGAATTAACCGGCAAACTCTATAAGCAACTGAGAGGATCACGAAAGGGATCCATAATCTTAGAGTTCATCGCTGAGATCACAATGCAAAAACTGAAGAGGATCAACTTACCAGATATCAGTCCCAAGCTATGGACGACACCTTTATCATCATTAAAAAGATCTGACTTAAACGAACAATCCGAATGATCGTGGGGCATCGTCGTTGATATCCAAATCACGGCGGAAGAAGCAAAAACATCAAGAAAACGGCCGAAAATGTTGCCAAATTGACAAACACAAAGTTTCAGAGAAATTCAGCGCATACGGGTCAACTTCTGAAGTACCACTGCAACCACACAGACCATCGTAGTCAGAGCTGCTTCCGATCGCTCTTCAAGTGAATAAAAGCACACTGAAACGTGGAGGAATTCAAGGAAAATAGAGGGATGCTTATAAGATATCCTTCAAAAACGGCTACTCAAGGAATTTAACCTGGTTAGTGCTGCAAAAGTGCAACCCGACCAGCGCGGGGAACCAAAGAAATAGCAAGACCATCACATTGCCATGCATCAGGAACGTTTTGGGGATTATCGCAAGGACATCACGACAGCACTGAAAAATTTTGACCCACAGACCCAAAAACAAGTTGCGTGAAGCCATATCGAAACCAAAGGGGGAACCTAATGCAACGGATAACAAATATTAACTGGGAAAGTCAGTACGAGAATAGTAGAATGCGCTGCTGGGAACAAACGGGGAGGAAGCTGTCATTAAGGGTCAGTGAAACCCAGCTTGCTACTTGCAGGCACCATTAAATCTAGCTCTTCTCTACACACGAAGAGCGAGAAGGGCACTAATTAGACCGGAACCAAGCCAGCATACTAGAACAGACAGGAACAACGTGGGAACGCGAATGTTTATCAACTTCTAAGGACAAAAGAGATACAGGAGTAGGAAACTTTTAGCTGGACAAGGAATTAAAGAAGGTAATAGAACAAAAACAAAAGGACATCTAGGTTGAGAGGATCAATTAATTGAATCGGAAATCACGGCTTGTTTCAGGGACCACAGAATATGTCAAATGAATGATTCAAAATAATGGGGACCCTCGGTCAGTATACATGCGAAAAGATAACCACGCAAGTTTGGAGTGGGCCAATATGGATGGAGGCAGCAAACTCCTAAAGGTGGAGTATATCTCATCAACCAATTAAGCAACAGGACAGTGGACCACGATGCAATGCAGATCACGAATGGATGAAAGGGGACAGGAAATAATGGAGGACAACTTGATCATTCAGTGTAGCATTCGAACTAATGAGATACAGAACACAATGCAACGCAACTCAGGATCAGGCTAATCATAGTCCGTCTGAGGTGATTACCTACAACCAATCAGGTCACAGATCAAAACTGGCTCTCGTAAACCATACAAGCGCACTCGTGAAGGAAAGTTGCCTACCAGCACTGGTGATGGCCCCTTGAATGATAACGAAGTGCCAGCAAGTCAGTTTTTGAGCTCGGCGAACAGATAAGCATCCTGCGCCAGAAGACTAGTTTCCTTTCTTTTAGTGCCTCCCATACGTTCCAAAAATCAGGGCATGTGAGAATGGTGTTCTTCCGTTTGTAGACCCTGTCATTAAACGCCGATGCCCACTTTGCAACCGACGGAGTTAAGTGAGTCGTTTTCTATGTCTTGGCTTGCACGGATTATGCCGGCCATTCTGGTGTGTTCGTCTTTGCACCTGCCAAGTTACTGCTACTCCATAAGTTGCATGTTTGCTTGTACTTTTAGCCACAGGGTATCTGTTATTTCTCTCCCTTATATTAAGTCGATGTTTATGCTGCTTTCATAGACAATCACAACGATTCCAACTTAAACGGATCAACTCATTGATAAAGCCTGCCCCTCGGATGAAATCTTGTCTTCAACGTGTGGTTGGTTGTCTTACTTGCCGAGGGTGCTCTACACAGCGCAGAGAAACATGCGCGAGATTATCTTTAGGTAACACCTCCATGTAACTATCCGTGATTCCAGAGTCTTGTCAGTAGAATAAGTTGTCTCAATACCCATCTGCCAACAATACAATCTTTTCCCACCGATCCACAAAGACTGACGGCCAATCCGTCCACGCATAAAGGCGTGGGACAGATCGGCTACGGGGTTGCCATAGCAACAAGACCTGGGACAACGCCAGTACTGTTTAAGTTGACAACAGCATTGACCGATAGCGGTATAAACCTGACGACGCACTCCCGAGCCAAACATCAGTGTTTTACTGTTGATATGTACAAGGATCAATCGTCCAGTTACCACAGTCTTTTTTATCAGTATTGCCACTTAAAGCAAGCCTCGGCACTGGACATGAAACGATACGCTACTACCTGGCGCAAAAGATCCAACTAAGTAAAAACACAAATCTGCTTAGACAGTTTGATTGCCCAGTGAGGCGCACCTCACTCGGCGAACGGTGTTGTAACGCATCAGTAGGCTGAATTCTTGGTTCAGTTGATTGAGTAGTTATTGGTGAATTTCTGGGGACACTGCCAGGGATTCGCACAGAATTCGACATGAAAGCTGCAATCTTTTACGCTGACGCATTAGCCTGGGTCAGAGATATGGTTCTGCGGTCCTGCACTCTACTGAGTTGGCCATCGAGCAAAGAGTGAAGAATTCTATCAGCAACTTCAATTCATCTGCGAGCCAAAATAGACTGCAGACTACAAACTGCAGACTACAGTCCTGTTCTTCTTTCCTATCGCATCGTCCACGGCAGAGACAAATGGACTTTTGTATCCCGAGCAGCTCTTAATTCAAGGGATGAAACCCCTGGACGTCGTTCATCAATGTAGCCGCCACCTAAGTAGAACCACTGCATACTCTAGTCGAAGCCGTAACAAGCACCCTTAGTTTTCTCATCTCCATCGAATTACCTGGGTCGATACGGTTCGTAAGCATTCACGGAAGGATGAATCCACACACTAGATTACACACAGGTTTGCACGCACAGAGCCTCTAAAATGACTAAATATCCTGGCGTTAATCATCCATGCGATCCCTGTACCTAGATCGGTCCCAACCCCATCAGGGTTTGTGAGCGATCATACTTTCAAACAGTACGTCGGCAATTGTGTGGCTGCTACAGTGACCACTTAAAATGCCCCTCGGTGCTTGCAATCTGCGACCCGCTCCGATATCTTATACCGTCAATCAGTAAGAAGACTGCCTCCAAGGCTGTGGGCGAGGAAATATCTGCCCCCAAGTGCATCGGTCAACTCCTCACCCACACTTATTTATCAGCATTCAGCTACCTACGTTTTGGTGTTCTCACTGCCCGCCTTTTGGCCGTCACGCGAACACAGTCCTTTGCACCACACTAAACGCTTCATCCTTATTTAATTATTTAACACCATTCGCAAAACCACTTATGACTTCACGCGACTTACAAGTGCTTTTGCTTCATCCATCCACTGATTCACTCTGATTCTTTTTCACCTCAAAGCATCTCTTAATTGTTTCCTCCTGTATACAGGTTATAAGAAAATGTTGTTATCTTTCAGGTTTTACCCAGGTCTGCGGCAGTTGTTGGATCCAAATTGTTTAACACCTTCGCCAACGCATATCTACCCACCTCAATCCTTCTGACAGTTACTCTTCTGGCTGGCTACTTGGCGGCTTCCGCACTAATTATCAGTACCCACTGCTAGTGGTTTAAAGATAAAAAGCTTTTTAACCCCTAAAACGCCACCTGTATGACAGACGGTCGGCTTGTGGCTTCATTCGTGCCTCAGCCGCCGGTCTCCGCGTCATAAAAATATAGTTCGTCCGAAGTATCTCAGGACATGGGACGCGCTTTTATTCTGCTCCGTAATGCTGGAGGCTTATTTCTGTAATGAGGCTATTATAACGGCTGATTTTCTCCATGGCTCTGCTCGCTGGAAAAAAGGTAATTTTGCACTCCCAACCTTATCATTCGATCGTACTCTGCAACCACGCAGCAACGTTTTCTTATTCTCTGGCTACCACATGGAATTTACGACGGTGGCAGCGAGACCCATAATTCATTTCATCCGGAACTTTTGTTTTGTCTTATACTCTTTCGGGCGCCACTGCAGGTGGTGTGTCTAGTGAAAGCCATTTAACTCCCCAAAACAATACTTCTGGATAAGTTCCTTATGATCTCTCTCCTGGGTTCACCAGCTGCGTGGCCAGTCGTATGTACTTCTTTAACTGTTTGCGTTTTGGCTTCGTAATCATTGGCAGCGCAACCATTCTGTCTTGAAGAGCACCCCAAATTTGTTCAGGTTACAAATGTTCAGTGGACAGGATTCTTCTGGGACTCAGCGCACTTTAAGACGGTGCGCGCTTTGGTGAGCCACTTTTAGCCCCACGGCCAAACAACGATGGATCCCGCCCTACCGATTCATTGTGCTAACGTCCTTATAACATACATGAATAGCATATGCACTGCGTCTCCACTGCCTGGGTGGCATGAGTTTATGTACGTACATATTTCAGTGACTGTCCATAAAAATGCCTGCGCAGGGGAAAAGAGGCCATGACGAGATGACACTGAGGAGACAATAAAAGCGACTTAATAGTGATTGGCTTTTTCGTAACCCGCGGGCAGCGCACCAATCAAGATATGATTCAGCTGTTACAATTTGAACATTGGGCGTGGCAACAGATTGAATGGAGAATGTGAGTTGAAGATAAGCGTTTAATACTTGTTCAAACTTGAGAATTTTGGAGAACAAAGGATAGGATTAGTGGGTCCAAGTGAGCACGAGCATTTTGACGATAAAAATGAACCAAATTGGTCTGAAGCTGGATGGTGTTGCTGACAGCGGGTGGCCTTGAAAATCCATTTATTAGCCAGAGGCATGGGAGGCTTCAGTAAGGTTGATTACATAGGGAGGAGGCGCCCAACCAATGAACCAAAGCACCAAATCGACCGGCGGACGCAGAGACACTAATCGTGACAATGGAGAAAATGGGGTGGTGCAACCAACCAATCAAGCTCGAGAAGGTCAGACCGCAACGCAATGCCAATCAAGGCCAGGGAACAAACTACTAAAAATAGAAGGCGTTGGGATAGCCAATCAACGCAAAGGAAAGCAGACCACAAAGCAACAAAGATTAGAAACGTACCAATAGATTTACAAAAAGCGTTACCCCCCAAGTTGCCAAGCACGTTAGAAGATAACATAGTCTTCAAATGTTATATAAACTCACGCAGGCAAGATAGAAGTACCCACCCAACAGCGCACTGATGATGTCTCCTCGTATGGTGACGAAAGGTTTGCAAGCCGATTGCCAAGCTCGGCGAACAGATCAACAGCCACCTGATCAACAACCAATAGTCGGAATAAAAAAATGACTGGCGGGGTTTGTGGGTACAGGGGACTGCTAGGAAAGGGGACAGTATCATAAAAATTGGGCATTAATAATTATAATAGTAGCTTGTAGGGAGCATGCTAACTGAGGCATAAGCGGGTCGTTACAACCTGAACACGGCAGATAACAACACAACGAGCATGCTTAGAACGTGAAAAGTCACCACAGTTGTGGGAACGAAAAAAACGAGGACAGTGGGCATGAGGTACGACTAGTTCAACGATGAGGCCTGCTGACCTATGAGGGACCTTGGGCGATCGAGTGAATGGCTAGGGTTACCAAATGCAAAAATGGAGATGGAGGTTGAAGAATTCGATCTGGAGACAAATGGCGAGTTTTGTCCGAAAAATATGTTTTAAACTGAAACTGAGTAAACTCACTGGTGACACTGTTGTAGGGAGGTCAGGTGTAAGGGTTAGTTTTGATGCGGAGGTAGTGCCAATGCTTAGGGCCAATCGAACATCGTAAATGAACTGTCTCTATCCAGTGACACGCTAGTGACTCAAACAAGCCCAAGCTACCAGTCATTAGGCCCTCTTTTTCCTACACTGTTTATCAAGCCGGTTGGTTTTTGCCACGATTTATTGTTATGAGCCGCTGGTTTTGTGATACTGATATCTTTTACACTACCGCAGCTTGTTCATGCACTGTCATTATTCCGTCGGGTTAACAAGTGCAAAGGGCTTGTGGTGCTCGCCGCTCATAACAAAGTGATGATGCACATGTGTTACCAGCCTAGCACTACTAAAAGAATTCCGGAAAAAACTCCACTCTGCCATATTTAAACACGCATGCCTCCCCGAGTAAACGGCTTTTCCAGACCGTTTCCGATAGCGGGACGTCTTACCATTTCAATCAGTTTGGACAAGATACTGCAGGACTGAAACCAACAGCTCCCCGAGTTTCTTCTTTCGCATGAATGCAAGTAGACATGGGGTTACAAGCAAAGAGAGTACGGGAGAATTGGACGCACATACCTTCCTTTCGGGTAGCTCAAAAGTGCCTCTTTGAATTAAATGCAATTTATCTGACAGACCTGGCTGTAAAACCGATATGATGGGCATCTCACCACCTTGATCGTAAACGTTGGGCTTACGCGCGCTAGATAGGGTCATACTTGGCCCAGCCCCCTGGGTTCGCGCAGTCCTTTCACTGTCAAACAATTCTTTCAGAACAAATGGCAAGCAAAGCCTATAGCTGTGCAAACAAAGCTATAGAAACCACCGTTTCCGTTATCCGCATTTAATCCTAATTAACAATCAGGTCATTTTCACCCCTTCGTTTGCGGGTTTTACAGTCGTGGAACATGTGCATGGACTCAAAACCCGGAATGTGGTCCCGCTGGAACATTGCACGAGGGGAATGTCTACCGCTGCACAAAGACACAATTTGACCTTCAAACTGTACGGTGCGTCTTTGCCCTATGGACCTTCACGAGGCACCAGTTACCACTTTTAAAGCCGGCAGTTATGGGTACCCAAGGTATGGCATATCGTCAAAATTTGGAAACAATAGACCAACGTTGCTGATATTGATCACTGAGTAAAACACAGACCAGCTTTTAGACAGCCAACGCTGTGTGCGTCTGATAACATACCTGAACTCGTGGATCTCCGGATTAGAATCCGATGGGTAGATGTACGCCTTACTTATGCAGACTACAATGAAGCACTTTTTCCTGCTTTGCGGGAACTATGCCCAACAGCCGTGGAACCTGTATGTAACGCGCCGACCAACCGCTGTCGCGATTGAAATTGGATTTAACCAATGAGTATTAATTTTGCTCGAAAAAAACGGACGAATTGATGTTTACAGAAAGGTGCTCAATTAAAACCAGACTACGTGTGACAAGTGTCATTAAAATAAGCATATCAAAGCAGGAGGAAAAATGAGTCAAAATCGGGCAGTCTCCTGCAGCAATTAAACTTTATTTATATATTCGTTCTGATGCCTATCTCTAGAGATATAGACCAATTATTATTTCTTGATACAGGGCACGTAAACATAGTAACCCCACGCATCTTGCCCGCAAGATCCATAAGAATCCCGTTGGACTGCAACGGCTTTTACTACCGTAGTTTTTCTGTCACTTGCAGGCTTGCTGGCTTGGAAAAAACATCTCTTTCTTTTGGTAGACAGCGGTGGGGCGTTCGAAATACATGCTTCAACGGACCCTACCATGTAAGCTCATGCTCCATATTTAAAGATCCATATTCATCATCTACTCTCCACTTACTAACTAATTTATTACAATCCTGGAACCGGTGAGTTAAAGTTTGCTAGGTCTTAGCTCTTTGAGTCAGAAGAAGCGGTCAACCTCTACCATTGTAAACTAAAACCGGTTCTATTATGTACCAGTCACTTTATTAACAGCTCAGCCTGTCTTCAACAAAGCGCACAAGAGGCGAACATCGACACCGTTAAAGCTGCGTTGGACAACAACCCTGAGCTCTCATAGACATGGCGACAACATCTGGTTGCTGCATACTAGCAAATTCGCTCTCAGTCCTTGATATATTCGCACTAAACTTATCCCCAACTAACCTGAAGACAAGGTCTCTGAACTAGAAATCAAGGGAGCTGTTTTCAGCAAAAATCTATCGAATTCTGGGCGGAAGAGAAAAGTGACGAAAAGTCGGTTTTCCGGTTGTTTTTGTAACTGGTAGAACAACTGGTACGTCAGGCGTCATAGCCGCAAGACATTCTCAGATTTCGTTCCCGGGAATTATACGACAAAAAACTGATTTTTTTCTACCTCCGTGAATTATCAGTTATTAGATGTGGTTTACCGCAAATAATCATGGAGATGCGGTGCCTCATATTTGCTTCCGTGCACAAATTATAAAGAAATAGATTCTTCAGCAAATGTGGTTTCATAATATTCCGACTTGGGCGTGTCCGGACGGTGCCGCTGAGGGACTGTATCCGCAACAAAACAAACGTTTGTGATAACAAAGTGCAGCCATCAACCACCAGCTATCATCCACAGTCAAGGTCGCATAATCAACGATCACAGTGCGCTTGACCTTAAACTCACCGTAGTATAGACTTCTACATAAGCAGTTGTACTGCAAAAGCTGCGTAACACATTCCACGATCTCGCAGCTCTTCGTAATGGTATGCTGTTTATTGGTCAATTTCTGACACGAAGAGGGCTGCAAGACATTTAAAACATTTGGAAAATGTGTATTAGCTCTTAAATAGGTGCACTTACATGATATTAGGCATCACTGACAGAGATGCAGAGTTGCGACAGCGCCGCATAACGCACGAAGTTTTCCTGCTAAGACTAGAAACGATGGAGAACAAACGTTATGAGCAATGTGGTCGCTGAAAATTTCTGCGTACCCGATCAACCGTTTTGCTGAGTTAGGCGGGCAGAACGGCTCAGTTACTAAATGAAACTCATATTCATTTTGTCAAAACTTTGAAGCTTCTAAGGTGGAGAATTTTACAGGAAATTATTTTAGTGTTTTGATTGCCGTTCATCCAGTTAGGCGAAATTCTAAGGTACTCACGCGCCGCCCGTGGGATTTCAAACGAAAGTTTGTTATTAAGGAGTTATTCTAAAAAATGCAAGTTTTAACGGTAAAGTGACCAAAATTTGGGTTGAAATGAACACAACTTCCACAAAGCTAGACACATCATGTTGCTAAATTTCGTTTTACGGCTTACCCTGGGCCGTACACTATGAGCATGTGGGTTAACGGAACAAGGAAGGTAAAAAACCAGGGGATCTTTTTTACTGTACTAGAAATTGTAAAATGCTTGACTAGTCGATTGGTCGCATGTACCCCAAGACAAAGTATACTCACCTAGAAGCGCGGGTTTGGTGCCCTCTCGTCGGTGATAGCCAGGAGTTTCGTCGGCGCTGCGCTTAATTGGGAATATATCGAGATTAGTCAACACAAAATTGTGTAAGTTGACGTTAATTATCTTGAAGTTTTTTCGAACAAGGACTTAAACGAGGCTTTTTGTTGCGCGCAGGCTGAGTTCAAAATTGCTGAGCTTCTTCTTGAGGTCGGTCTAACGGAGACACGAAAAATTTGTGGAGGTAAGGAACCGGTTAAATCCACAGCCATATTTCGGCTGGGCCGCCTGTACCAAGGGCCAGTCGCCCGCACAGGTTGTTCTGGCATGTGCGGGTGTTGCATAAGCCAGATTTCGTCGACTCAAATGTCAGCACTTTTGCGGTCTACGAACTTTTCCATCCAGCTTCCACCAAAAGATGTAGTTCGGCCGCAGGATGCCCCAACATTGGATGAGGGACGATAAGCTCATGGCCAAGACGAACTCTTTATTTTCGGGTGATGTGTTGGAGGCAGAGAGTCTGTTAGGAACCAACGCCAGGGGAGTTTTCGGACAACCCAAACCGCTTCTGTGCACACAGAGCAGTCAGTACGCACAGGGTTGTGGTCAGATTCAGGAAAGTCAGGTTCAGCAAAACAAGTTGGAGTGGTTCTTGAAAGCGTTTCTCCCGTCTATCATTGTAACAGACTCACGTCCAACGAGCACAATAGACTTCCACAACACAGGGCAATTATCAGTTGTACAATCTTACAACGAGGAATGGTAAAGTTTTGTTACTTTATGTCCGCAAACATCAGGCCGCAACTGTCGCTACCCCTTAAGATGACCTTGAGAACGTGTAAGTAGGTGAAGATAAACGTAAAGTAAAGCGGCATCACATGAAGTACGAAAGGGTGGCAATAAACCTTAGAACGCAGATTTTGCTCCTCTTGCTCCCGTTAGCGCAGCTAAAGCTAGTTCCCAACCGTGGCCAGTGTTTTGTCCTCGGGAAGTCAGTTGCCACTTAGCCTGGGCCAGTGACAGTTATACAGTCATCGCTGACATGAAAACAAAAATTTCTCCAGCACCATTTCAGATCTGTACGGGAGTGGATACTATCCAACTAATAGCCGCCGCATTGATATAGTGATCGGGATTGAGTGTTGTAAGGACTCCCCGGGCTGTATTGGCCAATCCTGTTTCTCACGATTCAGCCATTTAAGAAGAGCTGAAAAAGGGCCAGCTGGAAAAAGTCAGCTAGTCTTGTCATTATTACGCAGTCTGAATGCAAAGTCGTACTGCTTTACGTTAAGAGAGTAGATAAGTAGCAAGATAATTTCTCCAGTTAACCAGCATGACCCGGATGGGGGCCCCGCAACTCATCTCACCGATGGTTGATAACACCGGCAGAAATGGCCCAATCTCGCAGTCAGTGGCGCTCGTGCATCAAAGCAATCGGCTTCAATTTGTAGCTGCCGGATTCTTAAATTAACTGAATCTTCCATCATCTTCAAGGCTTGGCTGTATGTCTCACACTGTCTCAGCTTCGTGATCAAAACCGTAGCAGCTGGAACCAGTGCGCCAATGGCACACGGTTTATAGCTGATTAATTAAATTGCTCGATTGCTTGCTCGTCCTCCTCCGGATGGTGTTGCCGTACCGGCGGACAGCTAAAAAGTTTTGGTGGACCGCGGACCTTGGTCTGCATGTGGATCACATTATCAAGCGACAAATCAGAAGCTGGATTACACTGTGCTTGAACGTCCTTTCTGAGATGCCTCACGGGTGGCAGCGACTTGCGATTTCCCTGAAGCCGACTCATCGATATATAGTGGGACATCATTCTAAAGTATGCTGTGACGGTTTCGTGAAAAGATAGAATAGAAGAGTTTGTCCAAAAAAGCAAGCTGTGGTCTCTCAAAGGTTGACTGAAACAGGCGACGCCATGTTCTTTACGGTCGAAATAATTTTGAAAACTGTGGCTTGTGCCGCATTAGTAGTCAGACAGTTGTGCTTTGTGCTCTCCAAATATGGGCCAGGCAGGAGTCTGCCAGCAAATTGGGTAAGATTACTTTGTCGTCGGCCACAGAAAACATCCAAAAGAAGACCATAAAAATTTCTACCCTCCGAGGATTACTGCTGGATTGAAGGCTACAAGCGAGGGCCTAGAAGGAGTTCCACCATCTCACACCGTCCTTAGAGTCAGACGTTCGCATCGTATGCTCAAAGTGTGGTGCCACAAACAACCCATCTTCCTGGGCCTGGGTAACCGGCAGATAACATTCGCCTGCACAGCGTGATAGCAGCAGTCAGCATCTTTGAGCTATCTTCCCTAATACTAAATATTACGACGCAAAGCAACCAGTCTGGTTGAGACTGTAGATTAAGCAGTAGTTCCCGGTTTCTATGAAAAATAAATCGGACAAGCGCCAGCGGCAATAAAGAATAGCTTTAGGGCAGGATCGCTCGATTCCCGCACCCCCTGTTGGGAAATTTAAGGAATATCCATTGCCCTCACACTTTCAACGTTAAAAATCAACGCAGGCAGTTTCCGAAAAACGCTTCAAAGACCTCACCATGGCGGCGCCTCCGAAAACAGTTCAAGTGTAATAATGCCATACTTCTCAGCCGAGTTCTCGGTCCGAACCGTCCATTCTGGTGTTCCCATCAGAACAGCCATCAAAAATGCCCAACGTGTACCAACACCCAACTTCAGGTCAGAACCACTTGTACAGCGCGTCGTATATTTGGGGACTACATTCTCGAAATTCCAACACCTGAATGCACCACTGGCAACCGATTTTCGGTGAATACTGTATCACAATTTGCCGTTCAGCCCAAACCCTCGGCCACATAAAACTCGCCTTGATTATGGACCAGCAATCGGCTAGATCTTTCGATGGATCGCGTGTAACATAGGCTTCTTGGCCGTAGAAACGCCTAACTGCGAGCGGTAAAGCGGTCTCAATGCGGAATTTCGTCTGACAACAAGACATCAATCGTTGTTCTTTGTTTACTCTAGGGATGTCAGGTGATCCAGTAGCAGCCAAAAGTTGTCTAAATGGTGTGGATGTATATTTCAGTGCGAAACATGAAGCCGCTTTGCTTAATTGGATTTCCGTTAACAGCACACCATGTGCTACCATAATAGTCGGATCTGTTATGCTACACAAGCAATGAATTAAACCGAAAACTGGTTTCTTGTTTACGCATACGTCCCCATATTTCGCAGTCCTGAGATAGCGGTCAAGAAGACAGTTTTAGTTCGCCCCTAAACACTCATTTTATTGGACAAAATGTTTTTATTTTTGCATGAACGACCCCATAAGTAGCCTGCACTGGTTGTCCAAACCCGCCTGGTTGTGGCGTCCGTCAGGTGACCGTCGTTCGCCCACGCGGCCCTGGTTGTGTTTGCGTAGATAAAATAAATGGAATGCAGCTACTGACCAGATGATCCCGACTTGAATCGGATTCCTATCATGCACCCTGAATGACTGATTAACAGGCACTAAAACTGACTGGGATGGTCACTGGCCTAACTTGTTGACTCGTTATTGTTGGAGGACCTGTGGCAAGTCTTCCTCCCTACACAATAGGCTGTAACGGTAATAGTATCAAAGACATTCTCCGTGAAGAACCTTTCAGACTCCCGCGAGTGGCCAGGTGCGCGGATATAATTTTTTTGGCAGGCGATTCTGGTACCCATTTGAGTGGAATGGACAGGCGTGACGGATGTCTCGGAGGGACATTGGGCTTCGATAACGGAAGACGGCAGACGTTTTTTATAACGATGGGCCAGTCTTTAACTACCTGTCGGAAGAAAAAGCGTTTCGTAAGAAAGCAACCACCGCGTTGCCTTGTTTCCTTTAATTGTAACCAACCGGGCAAACACACTGACTGCGGCAATTAATTATGGATTGCGATCCCGTGCCAAAACCCTGGTAAGAAAAATGGGAAATAAGGTCGTGTTTCGGTTTGTGCTCACGCTACAGGCTTTGGTTTAGCGGCCAAGAACACTAAAACCGGTGTGGCATTTATCGCCTGAAAGTTTCATTCGTCAAAGCTATATATCAACCGCTCTCTAGACAACTTATCACCATGAGGAAAAGTAGGTGGCAAAAAGACCTGGGTCAGAATATGAAGACTCAGCTTTTAAATGCCTATTTTTAAAAACATAACCTATACTCAGCTGACGGTAGACACAACAGAAATCCATGTCACCGATCGGGGCATGAAAGGTTGTTCCTTCTAGACGGTTCCTTCGATTTGGTTAGGAGGTCTGTGAAACGACCCCCACCACACAGTCCCAAAACGTATCCGCAAAGCATGGCAAAGTAAGTCGCCGGTCAGTGAGGTCGTTAGAGAGCGGAATAGCCCAAATTTTATTTCAACTCGTGACACCTGCTTCCGCAGATAGAAAACGTCAGAGGACAATTTGGCTTGCCTGGATTTACAGTGATAAGATCCGATGAAACATCAACTTTACAGCAGGACGTAAACTACCCGGTCACAACAGAGAGCGAAACCAAAAAAGAACTCAGCTCGGTGAATAAAAAAACATGTTTCAGAGGGTCTTTCCCTAAGTCTTTTAAAGATCGGGTAAATTGACTCGTTCATATGACGACAAAGCTCGCGAATGAACCATCACGAGAGTGTCAGATGCCTGATTTTCTTGTTTTCAAGAAAATGTTTTGGATCTGAATGTGAGAACCACCGCGCCTTCAGGTTCGTCACTGTCGCTCATAAAGTCGCCCAAGGCACCGTTCTGCACAGCTTAGGCAGCACGTTTTATCGGCACAATTTTGGGGAGCATGCAGGAATCGACCCGGATAGTGGATGCACTTATAATATGTTTACCCTCAGACACGTTCACATATGTGGGAGGCCAAAAACTACCGACCCTTGGACCAAAAAGCAGTGTTAAACTTAATCATTCTTCCTTTTTGTTGCCGTATATTTTCTTCAAAGGTGTGTCCGAAAGTTTCACATTTTTATTCTAGAGCCCGTTTTTGAGTTGTAAGTGATTTGATTTTATAGGATGAGTTTGCTTAGTCTCCTACCTAGGGTGGAGATACTTACCCGCGTAAGACTTTAAAGGCTCAAGACATGCGGATTATACTTTACCCTGTGGTTTGTATTGCGTCCGGATGCAAAATCAACAAAACAATCTAAGTCATCGTTTAGCCATGGTTCACACGCTCTGGCCATCTCCGTTCTTTCCCCACCGTCCCAATGATAACTACCGCCTCATTTGCCACCGCGACCTGCCATTTTCAGCGGCTGTTTGTCTTTTTCTTGTTCGAAATGACCGAGCTGTTTTAATGGCCTGGCCTTCTCCCGACCGGATAACATTATCTGGTAGCTGGCGTTCTTCATTAATGCACAAGCCGCATGCCACCTTGCAGATATGGTGGCATGCACGAGGGATGATAACTTCGTGTGGTTGTCGCTATGCTCCGCAGGGAGGGTTGCTCTGTTGCGTTGCACCATGGTGCTTTCGTTCACCCGCCACCCCTCCAGTAGCACGAATGCTTCGCCCATCGCCGGTGGTTCTGAGCATGGCCTTTAATTCAGGAAATCAATAAAAGAACACTGTTGATTTCTGTCTGTTGCTGCTGTGCTTGACTCGTCCCAGTTGTGTCATTTAACTGGTAAAGCTATAGGCTACAGACGGTGAAAAAAAGGAAAAGCTGACCTCCGGTCTGTTAACAAAAGAAATTCGTAAAAAACAGATGGAATAGCCTGGAGACTCTGTGATGCCCTTGGCTAACATCGACTGCATTTCAATGATTGGGGTTATACCGCGCCAAAGCCCACCTAGTTAACCAAACAAGACACAAGCAACTACCTACTGCTCTTAGGAGTAAAAATATACAATGAGAAATATATGTATACAGAGGTTCCTAACCCTCCGCTACCAGCATGCAAGAACAGTGCCCAAAGGCTTTTAATTCGCCGTGCACCGCTTGTTAACTTGAAGCTGATAGCAGTGCTTCGGGGACTGATGACTATTTCTCTTGCACTTACTTTCTCTCCTGGCACTGTCCACCTTATGTAATAAATGTCAGATTAACTAGTCCATCAACTCGGAAGTCCACTCCCATCAGTCCTTATACATTTGATTTCCTTAACCACAACACCACTCTGCGTGCTTATATCGGCTTGCACTAGATCCCTTAAACTTTAATATCATACGTTAGCAAACCCAACCCATGGTCGCTAGTCTACTAAGTACAAATCCATCCCTATCCTATCTCATATAATCACCTGCTGTCATCACCCTAACCGGGGTAGACATCAAGTTTTTATTTTTAGGTATATTAATACACATTATCCCATCTGACTCAAACTCACCATGCTTTACTGATCTCATCCCATTCCCTCATCTTCCCAAGCTTCGACAGTATCAGGTATGGACGACCTGGTTGGCTGTTATCCACTTTGCCTGGCTTATAATCTACATCCTCAGGATCCCCAAACGGACCAAAAAAATTCGATCTTATATAGGCTTTGTTCTACCTTTGTTTCCTTGGCCAGCTTGAAAAGAATCCCGCCGCACATCCAAGCCCAATGACCTTAAATATGACGTCCGTTACGGGGCTGTCCAAAAACTGAAGTATGTCAGACCAATGATGGCACGGCACTGCCATACCCAGTTTGATAGCACACTCGCAACTATTCCCTTCCTACTATCGACCGTACCATCTCGCTCATTCGTTCCATTAACTGCAAATATGAACAAGCTCCCCACCTGGCCCCAGCTGCTTCTATGACATGTTCATTCCAATCTGCGTAACCCTTCCTTCTAATTTAACCACTTCTATGTGTCCGTGCTTCCCGCAGAATTCAATAAATTTCTATACAGTTCGTGTTCCGGCTCGTGTGTTGCCACCAGCTCACTCTTCCAGGGAACTATTATGCCCGATTCCAACACTGCGACAGCAGTGGGTCCCTACAGTTTCACTGTACACCATGCTTCTAAGATCCCTGTTACCACTTGTTCGCTTTGCCAATCCGTCCACTTCATCGTCCCCACTTATGCTTTTTGTGACCCTGACCGTGAGCCCAACAGTCCAAGGCCACGAGTCCCAAGCGGTGGTTTAAGGTTATAGTTCAACTTGACCGGCTGGATGACGCCAACTCTGCTGCTTCACGAGATCTGATGTTCTGGTTCCTCATTTCCACCGTTTACAGTTTTCTTGTCATGTGTCAGGCAGGAAGCATCTTGGTTTGCCCTCCCTTGCTTTATTTTTCGCCCGCCACCTTCAAATCCTAACGATCCGATCTTGCTAGATATTCTCGCCAAAAAACGCATAGCAGCTGTGCTTCCCTGCCCGTGTCGGTTTAGTGGTGACCACACCTACATCGGATAATGCCCACCGCCTATGTTGCTGTCCCTCTTCCCGAAACCCCCCTGTACCCACAATCCCCGTCAGTCATGCTTTTATTCTGACTGTCACCTTATGATCATGCCTGACGGCATGTCACCCACAAGTTGGGAGTAAACATTAAAATTATTATTAATGTTAATCCTACCATGCGTCTTCAAAGAGCAAGGTACGATAACAAAGCCAAAAGAGTGCAACAACAATGCTGGTCATGGTACCTGAACAGCCGAAGATAGCTTTAGTTGCCATCACTGTCACTAAAGGGGATGTTAAATCGCTAAAGCATATTCAACTTTCCTTCCACTTAGGCACCCCAGAGGCTACGTGGTATTAGACTATCCGTGATTGTCGGCAGCTTCAAAGCGGCGGAGCATTCGGTGCTGTTTTACAGTTGTAGAGCTTGACCACTATGCAGCAAAAGCAAGAGAAGTTTGCCCGTCTTTGCTCACTGATGCCTTCAGAGCTCAGCGCTGATATTGTGGAAGTCGGCAACCCTAAACTGCTAATGGTTCTGGTAACAAATCAACTGCTTGTTTGATTGACAAGATGAATCAGCAGCGTAAAAAGCGTTAGCGTGGCCATGCGTTCCAAGTGCCAGGTCGTCGATCCCCATCTGATACTGTTTTCTTAGACGGGCTTCAGAAAGAAGTCATAGAGTGGAAGGTGCATAACCTAAAGAAGGACCATACCAAACATAACAAGAGGAGCTAGTCAGTGCATGTTGTCGCATAGATGGGGTACCGAAATATCACCAACTGAATGGGTGAAATCACCTATACACGTGGTGATTTTGGGCGATCAGCGACGGTGCAGTCTAAACAATGCTGTTCTTAATCATCGCTTATTTCCCTTTTTTATTCTCAAATGTTTTAAATACCCGGTCAATCGTGAGCTATCTACTGTCGTAAGCTGCAGCAGCCCAAACTACTGTACATATGTACACGGTTGACGAACGGGAAATCCAGCAAAACTAAACAAGCGCGGGAGATAGCGATGTTTGCGGCACATTTCACAGATACGCATACTTTTATGCTGTTCCGTGAAAGTAAAATCTTGGCAGCCGGGAGTAGCTTCAAACCATGGAAGCAAAAATAACACTGTACTGGTGTTTCGTCGTCACTGCTGGACAACTCCTGTGAATGAGCGTCAAATATGCGGGACGTGTAGATATTTCCTCGCTTGTGGTGACAGAACCTCCATGACTGATGATTTTTGGAAATAACAGCCAGCGGACCTTAGCATCCTGCGGGAGTACATACAAAAAATATTCCGGTTCTCTCAGGAAACCAGGCCTTCCGGCAAAAATATCTCTTTTGCCTTTTGTTCAACTTTGAGATGCCTAGACAGCTG
Organism: Opisthorchis felineus; assembly: GCA_004794785.1. Lineage (NCBI taxonomy): Eukaryota > Metazoa > Platyhelminthes > Trematoda > Opisthorchiida > Opisthorchiidae > Opisthorchis > Opisthorchis felineus. The sequence continues at coordinate 308,353 of SJOL01006448.1, forward strand.
GAGTAGCCTCGCGGGTTAATGTTTCAGTAGAAAGGCCTTTAAACTCCGGAGGTAAAATTTTCGTTTGAGTCCGAGTCGTCTGCAAACACAATTTGTGCCCCGCATAAAAGCTGTGAGCAGCGGAGATGGGGTGATTTTTTTTGCATATCACAGTGTATCTGAGCACTTATTGAAGATCGCGACAAGACATTTAGACGACACGGACGAGGCTGCCATGACAGACGGCCACGACAGCATGCAAAGCGATGTTCCCTATCACGTGCATCTCCTGGGTTCATACAAATCATCCTGTGGACTGTGACCATCAGTTTACTGTTCAAATGAGCCAGTAACTGATTTCTCGGCCGGGCATTCCAGCTTACCTTCTCAGCAAAATTATGGGAAAAATGATCACCCTCAAGTTTACAAGATTACCTGAAAGCGAATGAATTGTCGTGGAAGATCCAGCAAGGCTTTCGCCGGAGCAACTCCTGTAAGACTATCGTTATTTTCTTTGCAGGGTTGTCGGTGGCCATCAGAGCTTTCAGACACGCGGCTAACGTTAACTCTACTGATTTCAACAGTGTTTGTCAAAGTTTCAAACAGAAGAATCTCAAAGAATCCTTCTGCATTTGGAATATATAGTGACATTCTCTTTCACAGGCCGCAGAATTTCTGTGCGGGTATAACAAGAGTGACCTTTTCAGAGGTCAGCCAGCATTGGCATCCCTCAGGACACTCTTCTGACAATAATTTGTTTTGCCCATATCACTAGTTTGCTTGAGAACGTCCAGTTACTTTGCTTGGCGTGGGCAGACTGTATAAGGTCGTGTCGAGAAGCGTGTAGCAGACTCAAACTCTTTATGGCGGGACCTGAATTGCCCGCATGAAAGGTCTGGGTTTCAGCAACGTCCCATCAACGTGATCAAGCGCGTCTGTACGCATATTGGCAGCTACAAATATGGCAACGCGTTTCACTTGAGTGAGACCGGACTAGGAAAGCTTCGGTGCAAAGACCAGCTCATGACGACATCGAATGCACTCAACGCATCATCCCATACTATTCGCTCTTGTGCGGCTGCTAGATACGCCCCCTCGAATTCTAGGCCTACAGCGTTTAAAAACCCTATGCCGCCAATACTCGAACACCCCAAATCTTTTTGAAAACAGTTTGAACCAGGAAAACTTTTGCATAACTTTTTAGCATGTGACATTTTCATTTGGTCGCGGCCCTAAAATCTCCCCAGGCAGTCGCACTTTTGTCAAACTTTCTTTAGGCGTACTCAAGGTATTCTCTAGGGTCGTGGGCTGCCATGACACCGGCATGATGCCTCCTTGAAGACGGTGGGATATTTTACGGAAAAGTTTGTTCCTTTACGTGTTTTCTCCCGCACTGAATTTTGAAATATTTTGAAAGAGTACGTGAACAATGATTACTTCGTCCGCGCAACCTCAAAATGGAGCAGCCATTCGCCACCCATGTAGGAAAAGCTTCTCATTGTTGCAGCAGGTGTCCCGCCAGAAAAAGCCAACTAACTGCTTGCACGTAGTAAGATGGATGTGTTTTTTCATGATAGTCTGTCCCCCGTATCAGGTTCACGGCAAATTGGGACTGACGTGGGAATGGTGACAAAATAAGACAAGCATGAATCAGGGATTTTCTCTGGTTCACTGAAGACGCAGGGTTATTGATTGCTGATATTCAAACGAGGTAATAAGATGGCCGTGCTTAGAATAATGAAGCAAAGTGGGAAAGTGTCAAACGGTCTGCGAGAGGACATTAGTGTATAAGTTAAACTGTTGCCCGAAATAGCAGGCAGCTAAGACTGGTTACAATTTCAAGGTACTGTAGTGAGGCGAAACCGTCCAAATTCAAAAACGATATTCGACATTCCGGCCAAGGTAATAGAGAATGGCAGCTTGCGGTCAATTCAAAGCGGCCTGGCCATATGTGAAAGTGAGGAAGAACGTTTGTTAAGAGCTGCTTTCTTTTTAATTTTTTGTGCGTTGTTGAAATTATTCATAGTTTCAATGGCGAGCCAATCGGCCAGATCAGAGTGTTGTTAAAATCACCCGCAGTGTGTCTTGGCACTGAGAATTTGAGGCGGAGTAGTGGTGGTACGTATAATAGGGTTAACTGAGCTTGTGTTCAAGACCGATTGGGGTTTTAAAGCTCTGTGTAAAGAGCAGTGAATAGGGGAAACGAAGGTCTGGGTGGGGTTGTCTCAGTAGCTTATGTACTCCGATAGTTTAGGCATTAGTTCGGAAATGAAAATGGGTGGCAATATGCTGGCATAAACGACGGGTTAGATAAGGCTCAAACCCATATGACGTGGAAAGGAGCATCAAGGTAGTCTAAAATAGAAAGTGGCTTTCAGCGTGTTAGGCATGTCCGAAATACCGAAGTTTTTAACTCTAACTGAATGATAAAGATCACAAAGCGTCCGTTTACAAACGCAAGCTCCGGAGCTGATAAGCGATGCAGAAGAACTGAGCCCGAGTTGATGAGAGTGCTACTGCTGTTGAGTATTGGATGATTACAGGTTATAAAAGGACGACGCAGCGGTTGTTTTCATCAAGCTACAGCGTATCAGTACCGGGAAGCAGAAACGAAATGAAGTCAGGGTTTAGTGGTCTAAAGGGTCAGATTTTACGCCAAGCAATAGCCCAAAGCAAGACCCCAGCTACGAGTACACGTTAGAAGACGCATGAGGGGACAAGTCAAAACCACCTGATCTTAAGACTGCCTCGTATGAACTCCTTCTCAGCTTCAAAGTTGCTGCGTCCGATAATGCGTGTGATCACTGAGTTTTGACATCGCAACACGGATGTACACACGGATTCTTTATTATATACAATGGGATCATTTGAGTAAGTGGTAATTTCGCCCTTGTAGCAGTGAGACGTCTAAACAATTTCGCCGAAGTTACAAAACAAAGTAAATCGAGTATATGTTCTTTATTTTAGGTTTAGGGTCGAGTGAAACTGGCTATGCAAAACGGAACGGAGTGACCGCACATTATGGCTTTACTAGCATCGTAGTTTTATAACGTACAAGCGCAAGCATGACGGGGTGACAGCGTACACGGTCATGATGATGAAGGCAATTTGGTGGTCATTGGGTTGGAGTTATCATGCATATTTGGCAACTTAATCAGGGTTGCACATAGACACGGGCCTAGCGGTTACGGTATGTAGCCACGATAAGTGACAACACCTACGGTTCTGACGATGAAAGACCGTCGTCAGCAATTGCATCGGGCTATCGTTAATAATTAAGGCCTCATAGCCAGCGGCGCAATAGGTACGAGCCTGGCAGATACTATAAGTAGATAAGGTAAGCGACAACACGTAAAGTTATTAGCACGAAGGACCGTCGTTGGTTTTGGATTGGGCTATCATGTATTGTTGAGGCGTCATAATCGGCGGCATCCATTAGAACGGGCCCAGCAGTTACGATAATTAGGCAAGGTAAGTAACACAGCGAGCGGTTGTCATGCTGAAGGGCAGTGGTTGGACTTATTTTCCAGAATTCGCGTTGCGCTTTAAGATGTAATCGAGCTTAGTTAAATCATGCTTTCCGAAGGGAAAGAATTCTAACCGAGATGGTAGTTATTCACGTGCAGGTTATATGAAAAGTCTACATCATCTCCCGACAAGTTGCACATTACTGAAAACGGAGATCTTTCACAGAGGTGCATATTTGCATCAGTTTTGTACTATGCATCAAGCTATTATCGATTATTATACTGCGCGAAAAGCGAACCTCTAACAAAACAGTGTTGTGCCGAAGTTCGGTGAAAAAGCTCTTCGAATTTGTTACTTCTGACGAGGATAACGGATCTAAACGTTGTTCAAGTATCCTGCAGTGTAGAGTTTACATTGGAAATCCTCTGACCGTTGTCCATCATCTGAAAAACATCGTGGACCTTTGGACTATGTTACGATTTGATTTCGCGCTTTATCTCACACATAGGAATCGGCCGTGGTCGACGACCTTGAAAGTTCGCTCACTCAGACAAGAAGGCACTAGCAACATATCACTGAAACAAGCGGCCGTAGTTCCCGCGAAATTAATTTGGCTTTGCTTCTAGTGATCGGCCTTTATGCTGAGCATGTGTGGCCATGCTTGAAATGTATCTAAATTCTGGCTAACTTAGTGGCAGTTTCTTCGGTGCTGAGTGACTTTCTTGTAGAATATTGTGTCAGCCGGGGGTGTACGGACGGAACACTTAAACGGAAAATGTGAAGAATCAGACGAAAAGAGTAGAGGAATTATGTTGTTTTCTTGGGTTGGCTTCAGGCTACCTCGGGTTTGCCTCAAATTTCACCAATATAGCTGCCCCATTAAATGTTCTTGGGCAAGGGGAAAGAAGAGGGTATCTGATTAGCTTCATTTGTTGTACAACCCAACGCATTTCAACATGCAAGGGGCTGTTGGGATAGAATTTTTTATAAGCTAACAACAGTCAATCCAAGCCTCGCATTCATGGTTGCTCTATTTGGCTATACGGAGACCGCAGCTTCCCTTAAATAGATTTGGTACGCTCCTACCATCAAAGTCTTATAGCCCCAGTCGGTACGCTTAGACAGCAGTTACTAATCCTTTTGGATTGCTTATCAAGTTGCGTACGATCCGAAGTTCCTCACTTAAATTATGTTGATATATTTGTGCGGCAATTATCGGTTATCCGACGACCTCATCCTTGAGGTCTTGAATGATGATCTTAGTAAGTAGCGCTCAAATAAAAGTGTTTCTCTGACTTCAAAGTAAACTTACTTTGACCAGAAGGAGCAGCGCGTTGCTAAGTACAGTTAGCGTGTTTCTATTTACCAGACATATAGGTGATGTAGCAGGAAGCTCGTAACAACTGAACAAATTCCCTGCATAGCTTTTTATATTGACTAACTAGGGAATACCGAGGTTGTCAACATCTAATTTTTCATTTTTGGTGGGGACTCACCAGAATAATTGCGTCAGGAAAACAGGACCGCTTCACCTAAAAAGATGTGAATGTGGACTTTTGGAGAAAACCGGGTGCTGTTTTTCCCTCATTTAATTCATGCTACTACTAATACTATCAGTATTGCGCTTCAATTGGAGGGGTGTGCTGGACCTCCGCTTTTATTATTCGCACTGACCTACACAACGGAAGAAAATTATAGAGATTCTCAAATAGTTACCACCGTTATTGTAAAGATTTGCCCATCATTCAGAAGACAGCATGCGAAGCGGTATAATAATCAGGCTTTGGCTTTCGATATACATTATTACTAATCAAAATTAACTGTGTTTGTTTTCTTCTTAGGTCCACTACATCAAGCGAACCTCTGGTGAACGTTGTACTGTAGTGAAACTACCTCTGTATGTTTCCATTTTGTAGGTAAATTTGATCGGTGAGTAGGTTGTTGCAACTCAAACTCCAACTTTTCAACGTAAGCACTCTTGGCGGCTATAGAACAGAAATAGATTATGTGAAATCAGTGAAAGTACAGTAACAGCGTACCGGTCAGTGAGTCCAGTGTAATGAGGCACCCGACAATGTGGGGAATTAATAAAAATTATGGTGCTTGTTGATTGTATTAGATGTGCTTGGACTGCGTATGAAGGTGGAGCAAAGGTATCCCCACGTAGGTACTTTGGGATCACAAAATATTTACGGTCGGTTTGGCCTTAACCCACACTAATAAAATCGGTTGTCTTATCTAAGGACATACAGTCGAGAATGGAAGCAATCCAGATAAATACACTACAAATGCAGTGTTATCACAAAAAGTGCAGACGAATAGAAGACAAGACGGGAAAAGGAAACCAGATGAACGGCCACTCCTGTAACTTCCAGGTGACTGAATGCAATTGCACTTTGTTTATTTGGTAAGCAGTCATGGTACTTGATGAAGTGCCAGCGACTCGACTTTGCCGTGACCATTTGGCATTTTCCAAGTGCCATCTGACCTTAATTATAAACTAATCCGTAAGACGTCTATCTGAATCTGTGTATACTATGGGCGGTCGTATGGCATACTACATTAGTAAAAGGTAGCTGAAGGTGTAGAAGTACAATTCAAAAGCTCTAAAATTGTTTATTCGCGTGACGATTTATTGTTTTTATTTTATTTAGCTATCCGCCGAGCCTAATGACTCTGAGTTTGATACTACTGCATTAAAAGACAAAATAGTACCCTTCATTAAATAGGGCAGACGGTTAAAAAACGACTTGACGAGATTTTTCAAGAGGAACAAGGCAAAAAACCTTCACATTTCAAAAGTGTGCATTGCAGCAAGAAAACCCGGTTGACTGACAGGGCTACTCTATGGCTTTTGACACCTGAATGTTCCTTTTGAACTTCACTTCAGAGAGCACAGGTTTTGACTAGAAGCAGGTAGCGAAATTGGTAAGAAGCATAATTGGCTGATGGTCGACCCCGGGTAGTATGGTGAGCTTTGATGGATGCAAATGACATAACAAAAGGAACGATGGCACATTGAAATTTCTGGAAGCGCGCATGCTTACTCATTAGGAATGGCGAGTGAGAAAGTTGGCGGGAAAAACGGGAATTCAGTGTACGGTTTCAGGAGTACCACGCCTAAGGCAGTTTCAGGTTTGGAGGGGTTTTTCAGAACTCTATCGCTTACCATGGATTACACCGAGGAATGAGAGTTTTTGCCGTTGCAGGTCTGTACCATCACCTGTGTTGTGACAGTAGGTCGGAAAATCAGGACTAAAAAAATCTGGTGCTTATCTTGTGACATTTTCAATGCAGGAACATAATAAAATTCGTCAAAACAAGAAAACCATTTTGGTCGTTACGAAACGAGGTACCTTGGAACTAACCATAATTATTAACTGACGAACCGAATTTGCTTAAAAACGCGCAATTCCAGGTATCCGTTTAGCTTTGGAACATATGAGCCCAACTTACCGATTTAGCTGTCCTTTCCTTCTGGTAGAATCAAGTCCCCATTTCAGACTGATCGAAAGTCATTCTAACATGGAAAGATTTCTACGTGGGTGTGTCGTTCAGACATGACACGCTTTCAGTGCATGGCAGCTGTGCAACTCAATGCAAGCACGATCGCTGAAGTACTAGCAGAATACCCAACCACTGGCCGGAACAGTTGAAAGGTCAAAGTTGAGTTCGAACCACAAAACTTCCGGTGATCGGATCCGCTCCTTAACCGCGAAGCTGTACACAGCCGTAGAACAGCACCTAAACTCAAAAACTATGACTTAAAAATGAGCGAAATGCGTCCTTTCACCACAATTGCGAGTCGTCTGTGGAAAATGACTGGTTTCATATAGTCCGTCAATTACTTTTGACGTGTTTATTCTGGTTATATTTGCAATAGGTTCAAGCAAATGTCCCAGGTAGGTGTAAATAACTTCCACGCTAGATGAAATATACATAGAAATCTATTTCCTATGTCACCCAACATGAAATATACAAAATATTACTGAAATGCAGTGTAGAACGGAATTTTGGGATCCATCCTTTAGCGCAAGCTGATCGCAAGTTTCGCACCTAATACATCAACAAATTCATACTACCTGTTTTCGACATGTGCACTACCTGTATTCCAGTCTGCCCCCAACCCTCTCGAATGCCGAACTATCGTACCTGCGCGAGTGTGCTATCTCAGTGATAATACTCGATCGCACAAACATCGGGGAAGAGAGTGACCGTCAATTTGCCCCTATACAACCTTCATGATGACAGTCTTTTTCGTCCTGAACTAGGGTTGCCTCGTGCTGTTGCATACATGCAGATACAATATACCAACGACTTTCGAGTGGCGACAAAGAGGCCCTTCTTGTTAGTAGTAGTCTTTATTCCAAGCTCTCAACTGAACGAACATAATAGAAGACTGTAAAATATCAGAATCTAGCGCGTTTGATATTTACCTGATGGGTTTTCGCTCCACGTCAGTTAAAGCACCATGAAAATGCAAGCTTAAAAGGCATATTAGGAGTCCTTATGTTAGGTAAATAAGACTTCAATACAGTTGTTCCTATACAATTTGTGGTGACCTGCTTAAATTTCCGAAGTGATGAACAAGAGGTCAGTCACTCACTAAAGCTGACAATGCACACTAACTCATTACAAGGCATGATGAAATGTATGTATTTTTTATTATTTCACTTTCACAAAAGGCACAAAATTCCACAGCAAACTCGGCGCTCGTGAATACAAGAGTGCTGAGAAATGAGGGGGACTGGCAAAGTAAGTTACACACGTGGGATTCAAAGCACAACGTTCATAGGTGCGTTTCCTTAAAGGTAGATGGAAACTGAATGCCATATCTGTCGTTATTGAGCATGTACGAAAACTCTGCTTCAAACCTGATTGGAATGGTTAGTGAGTGCCGAAAAGGTCCGGTTATCGTCCAGCCGTTAGAAGCTTGCATCCCAACCTGAACTTTCGTCAGGGGGTTCGCCTTTATCTTCCGGGCACTTGTCAAAGTTCCGTAAATCTTGCTGTGAATCAACCTGGAAAACATATGCGTTGTGATTATGCAGTAAGACAAAGCACAATTCACTCCTAAAGCACAAATATCCTGCTAGGAATAAAGTGGGAATCCTTAAGAACAGTGTTGTAGATCTGTAGGATTTTTCAAAGCTGCATGGATTTACTAAGATATAAATGATTAGAGTATAGGTTCAGCCACACGAGAGCTGTCTAGACTTTGGAGCTGCTTGGGTGGGCGGGTAAGATCATCAGGTGATTTTGGAAAGAACACTTGAAAACAAACTGCTAATTGATAAAGGTTGGTCGGTTAGTGGGCGAACCCGAAATGAAAGCCTGAATCCTCTAGCCAAATTTTCACCTGACATATTACACCTAAACCTACTTAGTCACTTTCAATGCATCGTGTGGTTGATTTGTTTGCATTTGGATAACACCCACCTTAGTAACGTTTGGTTACACTCCAAACCCGTGGTTGGGTTCGACCATGATATTCCATTAATGGTCAGAATAACAAACTGCCAACAACATACCAGCAGCTCAGAGGAAGAAAAATTTCACAAGATGGGTGAAAATTCCTTTGGAGAAGTTTTCACTTGAGGTGTCGGTCAATTCATCACCACGTGATGTGGTTTCCGTGGTTAAAGGCTGGGTGGTAGTGTGTCCTGTCTAAATGAGAGCTGATCACACTGCCGATCGACCGCTCGTGGCTTAATGGTTAGGAATTCAAACTACCAGCTGGAAGGTCACGGGTTCAATACTCTCTGGGGCTTCCGGAGATGCGGACTGATTACTCCAAATAAACAGCAAACGTCTGTAGAATGTTCATCGGCTTTTTAGTATAGACTGACTTCAATTAAAGGAGTTACCACCAAGTAAACAACATCAGCCAGGGCAAAAAGGTAGGTGTAAATTCCATTATAAACTACTGACCAATACTGTCAGCACCAATCTCGAGCATGGCTGGTCAAATAGAAGAACAGGCTTTTACCCCATGCTGATGGAGTACAGGGGCCCAAAAATAGATGAAACTGATAGGAATTCTTGGTACTACGGCATTTTTTGTATCTGGATTCTCGGAAAAAAGAATCTACTAAATAATCGGTCTGTATGCTGAATTACTGAAATTGGCCGAAACGCTCCTAAGCGTGACTACCCAAAACTAGACTTCACAGAACAGACTAAGGCTTACTAGAGCATTCAGGGACAGATAAGCCGCTCTGCTCTGACCAGTGCGATTCACGCGTAAGTGAAACGTGACCTGAGAAAGCCAGACCAGTAAACAGCCAGTCAGTAGGTCTGTAGCTTTGGTAGTGTCCGGCGACATTCTCACTCTTAGATTCGTAAGCATTAACAATGTTGCTACATTCCAACAGTGTTTGATGGTGCCTTTCTGGCCAAACAGAAGGATTTTCACTCCACTTTTAGAGAGCAGGAGCATTCCGTTTGTCACTACATCGTTGCCTAAATACTTGGGCCACTTAGCTGTGTTAGCATCCGCACCAATATGTTCCGTTTAAGTGAACGAGCGCATAATGCTTGTGTCTGTATGAATGGGCAGGAGAACTAGGCTAAATACATTTGACCTCACGCTTCATGGAAAATCTCCTGGTTTGCCTTGGCAATCAGGACTTACGACGATTCATTGTCCAGAAAGCCCAGTTGTCGAGCTCAGGAATATGCACTGAGGATAATCAGTAGAGCCAGTCTAAAGTTATCAAGATTCTCTCCTACCATTACCAAGCAAAGGCTGGTTGCAGCGCCAAATAGTGTACGAATTTTCGATTTCGCAAAATACGTTCTAGGTGGTGAGCAACAGCCTCACACCGACTCGCTTTCTGGAAGAATTTATCATTATGGTCATCACTGCAGTGGTAAATGCCAAGGCCGTAACAAAGTTAGTCCGTAAGGGGAACTCCCTATGTGAGGGGAGAAAGCTTGGATAAGCCACTTTATTAGATCCGGACTGCGTGAGGATGTAATTTAATCGTCGAAAATATAGCCACGTACAACGTAAATACAACGGATACTTTGGAGTTACACGAACAGTAAAAGTGTTTGCGCGGATTGATTGGATTTTAGGAAAGTTGGCTGGGAGAACTTGCAAAGTTTGGCAATAATTTATATCAGCTTTCTTCCGGAGACAATGTACCAATGTCAAGTTGAACAGGCGCTTTATAAAAAACTGACCTTTTGGCCGTTTCTAATCTACTTCATCGAACAATTTTCGGAATTTCAGACAGTCGTTGCTAGGGTGTGATTCTCATAGTCTGGGGATCATAGGATATTGGGTTGTAAAACTTACCTGTCTCCGGTATGGAGGTTCAAGGACTCGTTTCTGTAGACCTTTCCAGTCAAAGCCCTCGAACCATACGTGCTTCTCTACCTCTCGTATGCCTCCCTTTCCGTAACCAAAACGCTCCATTGAAGAGTCTCTGGGACCAAATGATAACGGGGAAAATATCTTTTTCAGTGATATATGATTTTGAGACCTGCTTGCTTCATCAAATCCGAATGAATCTTAAAATACAACAGAAAATCATGCCAAACAACTAAACTGACAATTTAATCAGAAAAATTCATTTTTCGAAGCCCACGGAAGACTACGGGCCTAAGAATCCTCATATCCTATGGTGAATGCTCGATTTTTTACGAAAAATGAAATGCATTTTGGTGTATGTCGTTTGAAAGCATATATCAACCTGACCGAAATCCGCTTGGTTCGTTGTTTGATAGTCACCTGTCCGATATTCCGGTTAACATCCCGAACTGAGTGATATTTTGCTCAACCATGAAAGGTTCGGGTCCAAATAGACAGATGTTCAATTGGTCTTGTAAATTACTGACAGAAAGCCCTGTTGTGATGAGAATTGTACCATTCCAGCGTGAAAATCTTGAGTTCGATTGTGCTCACAATTAATCATTCTTGACTTATCGCTTACAGAGAATTGTTCTCAAGTTCGGAAAACAACGACCACAACGATTCTTCAGTGGAAAGGTTCAACAGAGTTTTAGTTAGTGGACAGTATTTTTCTTACTAGTGGCAATCCATTTACTGAGCGGATATTTTGGGTGCTTAAAAGCGTACGTTGTATTTTCAGTCTCTCAAATTTACTACCTCTCAGTGAGGAGGGACCAGTCAGTAGTCTTCCCTAGCCCAATGAGAAGAGACTCCTTTTGTACTAACAAATTATAAGGTGTTATACAATCTCGAGGTGAAGTGTAACCATGACTACTGTGCAACTAAATTCAGTGAACACATCTTGCATCATCCTCTAAACAGAAAACTCACCGACACAACTTTCTGATTAAATTTTGTGCGTTTCGTGTAACCTTTGGCGGAAAGCCAACGGCATCCAAACCCTTCAAGATCAGGTTGTACGTCCTCATTGCATCGGGACAATCGAATGGAGGCCTAAAAGAAAAACTGAAATTTAAACTCAACCTGGTGGATGAAGTCCGGTCGAATCATATTTTGTAACTAATGGTTTGACGCTGAAATATCATATTGAGATTTCGGACTTGAGGGCCCTGTCAGTCTACAGCAGTCAGTGGTTGTCACGTGAGAATGGTTCGCATGTTTGAAAGACGTTCTAACCAGTTTCTGATCATGTGTGTTCCGTGACCTCATTACAATCGATTTCTATCGGTGTGATAACGTAGGTCAGTGTGTACCTTTAATCAACGATACCAAAGTGTACCCTTTACATACCTCACTCAAACATCCCGAAGCACTTCACTGTGCGCTAAAATTAGTCGTTAAAAGTGCACGCAAAATTAGTCGATTTTATGCACTCAGATCTTAAGCTGAACGTCTGCGTCGAGACATTGCATGAATGGGTAATTCACCAAGTTAGTTTCAAAACGTATTCCAAGGTCCAGTGCACTTCAGAATTGCCAGACGATTCAAACTATTTCATCTAAAGAGCACGTGACTTAGCAACACTCAGTTCTTCGGAGCGAACAGCTGAAGGTTTACGTACAGGAACAAGGAACCTCTTAGTTAGCCACCGTTTTTCAGTGTGAGCTGTCCTGGCATTGCAGAATGAAATTCAAAGGTAGATCATAGAAGGACATTTCTGTAGGGAATGGGCGTTTTTGACCGTCTGACTACAGGTGTTCAGTTCAAACATGTCTAAGTGGATGACTCACCAAATGGAGCAACAAATTTGGTCAACACGAATATTAGAGTGTTTTTCCCGGAAGTGATGACCTGGTGACTTGTTCCGGACGACTAACTGCATTCTAGGATGCAATGTAGTGAAACCGTACTGAGGATGCTGTTGTGATTTAAAACACGCAGATTTCCATAAGCAGAATACCGGAAACCTCTTGTACGGACTGAACTAGCCAGCATGGTTGACTTACGCCAAGACATATTAGCCTGAAGATAAATACGTACGAGCCGATTACCTTTGGTGTTGCTTCCACTACCAATTTCCTAATGCCATCTAATTCAAGACATAAAAATTCGTCTTCATATTAAGCACTCCGCAAAAGCTTATAATGTGCAAAATTATTGCAGGTTGGTATGAAACTTATTGGCTGAGGCGTGTAGACATACTGAATTACCGACCACAATGGAATTAATGACTAACAAGCAAATCCTATGCAAATTATGCTCCACGTAGACTTTCGTACAGCTTGTATTTTCACCAGTTATAAAATAGGAAGGTCATTCTGGCCAGACGTGAGGTACCACATGTATTTTGATGCATCAAGTGGAATGGTCTTTTCTCTGGGCGTTGTGGAATAGGGACAACTGGAACGAATCCGGGTATTTCTTACCGTTGTTTCGAATCACGCAGTCTAACGCGAGTGGTCCTACTGCGTTCAGTGTTAATGAGCGCAAACCGAATAAAATCACTGCTGCATTGATTCATAGAAAACCATTGGCTACTACTGGTTTCAGTCCTGCGCTTTGCACTAACGTGTTCGTCGCAAGCGAACTTCGACTAGACGCATCTTTTCAGCTTCCACAAACAAGTAAGAGATTCAGGACAGTCGTATTTGGCCAGTGCTAAAAATCGTTTTACGAAGAGGAGACATATGCATTGTAGTCTAAATACAGAAGGGAAAGTCATCGGTATTGGCAATAACAAAAAACGGGAATGTGTTAATACGATTTAGACCGCGAGTTTGACTGCTTGGTACGGACTGACAGAATCATCAGAACAGGATGACTAGTTTAGCAGTATGTGACTTAAGTGGTTAAAACTTACAAACCCGTTAAAAGTTCGTAAATCAGGATGCCTAAAGACCAAAAATCCACAGCCGAATCGTGTCCTTTATTCAAGATTACTTCGGGTGCCATATATTCAGGTGTGCCACAGAATGTCCATGTTTTGCTTCCATTTGGCACTCGCTTGGCAAATCCGAAATCAGTCTGGAGGAGAAACAAATTCCAACGGATACAAATGCATTATGCTCTAACTTATCAGTAACAAATTATGTATGATAAGGAGGCGCATTCAATAATCCAATTTCACTGTGGCGTCAAAAAAACCTGAACCATTTGTGATGCTGTGGTCCAGCCAAATTAAGCGATACAATTGTGATCACTGTAAGTTGCTATGATTGTTTGCGTTTATACATGTTTATGCTTGCATTAATTTCAGTAATCTCAGCAATCCGTCTTTTTGAGCAGCCACGTTCCTGCATTTGGATGTGCTTTTCGGAACCGTGGAACATAAGCACAGTGTGAAATGAACGAAATTTCACCCGTCAAAACGGCGACATTCTGTTCATACAGTTCCTTTGGATAGCTTCCTGTTTTTTGATTTCGCAGTTATTCCGTTGGGTACAAGGATAAGTTTACCAGGTACAGAAGACAACGAAATTCAAACAAGCATACGTGGTATACTTTGAGAACGCAGTGTATTTGGATTATTTTTGGAGACTGTACGCGTGACACTGGTTCAGAGATAATGGCAAGATGGCCTTCTGGTTATTGGCAAAAGAGCCAAAAACGTTTAGTGTAAGACGGTGAATTTAATCCAAGAAAGAAGAGTCGAAAACGTCAGTTGATGCAAGGTTAGTTTATCGCAATTCCTATGAACTTAGGCTTTCCATACTCGAGCTACTTCTAATAGGATAGTGGTCCTGGTGTTGCAGAGGATAAAATGCAACCCGTCTACGAGGCTCAAAGAGCTTCAACAAAGGCGGTGAGCTTGCGAATTAGGGTTGCTGATATGCCACCGCATCATGACATTTGCGCCAGTGGGATGAATGCTGTGATTTCACACCGATTGATTCCTCTTCGCAACTGGTGAGTACTAGCTGCAAGCCTGGCAATCATCTTTAGTGGACGAGTTTGTATTCCGTTCTAAAGTGAAGATCATGCATAATAATGGCATCACGTTCATGCTTGATTCGTGTAAATACTTCGCTCAGCACGGTATGTAAGAGTGCTCCTTATCTGTACTGCTGAGCACCTCGTAAGCTGGTATCTTGCTCCAGCAAGTTTCGGATACATCATGTAAATATGATCCATCATATTGCTACTTCATCCTGGATTCCGAAAATATTTGGGATGAAATCTGAAGAGATTTTTCGTGTAGAAGAATGAGGAAACTTTCGATATTCCCGACATTAACATGGGGTACGTGACAGCTGTCTGCGTATCGCGCCAGAGTATTAGTTGGCTTGGCAAGCTTTCATTGTGAAGCGTTTTGTTGCAAACAAGACCACACTTAGCTAAATATACATAGGAAAACGCCCCACATGCTGCCCTAAACTTAGATTTTTGATACTTGTTTTTCTTAAGCTCAGGGCATCTAGCACGCATAAACTCCATTTGAGTAGGGAGTAAAACTGTCCGATGGTCCGCTTTCTGAAATAATTAAAGAGTTGGATTGAAGAATTTTACTTATTGCGAATCCACCTTATATTCAGTGTAAACTGTTCTCACAGACTTCAACTACATGTGTTTACGGGTCTCTGCAGTACTGCAGTACTGCGGCCAGTCAGCCGGCTGCTAGGTTTTTGAAAGTCAATGAAGATTATGAAAACTCCGGGCTTCCCTTGAGGCTTATAAAGGAGCAAAAAGCGACTGTCCTCGCCTTCGGAGTTTTGGTGCTGACACGACATATATTGAAGTAAGTTACAAACTTGAAGGTATTAATTAACGTGTGGCTTTCTGTTACTGTCGGATACTGAGGAATTTTATCGTCCAGTACTTTTGAAGGTAGAGGGTGAAGAGATAAAGTTGCGGAAAATTTGGAGTCGTCCAAGCCACGGTCTGTTCAACAAACTTTCCTGTAGGGCTTACATATGGCTGTGTCGTTCAAACCTGCGAGCCATCACACAGTAACCCTTCAAGCGATTAAAATCAACTTAATGGGGTTGCCTATTGTTCTTCACGCCTAAATGTTCGCAGGTTTTGCACCAGTTCATGTGCAGGCCTTAGCCGGAAAATTCCGCTCAACCAGAGTTCTGCATCACGTTCTAATTTGACAGTGGGTTAATCTGGACTGCGTGCAAGGCCATAATGTATCCACTTGGGGGTCCAGCATCTAGCAACAGGAGTTTCTGAACACGACTCTCTGAATTTCTTTATCCTCAGGATTCTCCTAAGAAATTCAGCGCTAGCTTTAACAAAAGAATTTCCATTAGACCTTTATAATGGGGAAGGTCATTTCGGACTTGGTTCATCGATGCGCCTTCTGATCGGAATCCGACCAGGTTTAACCCATCAAATGTCAGCCAACAAAATAATGACAAAAACGGTTTGATATAATCAGTACCAACCAAGACTAAAGGACCAAAAAATAAGCATAAGCTTGATATTTTGTTAGAAGCTAGCCCGTGGCACCAAACTTCTCTTTTCTGAGAAAAGAGAACTTAAAAACCGATCCAACGAATGGTGTGTTTTCCTAAACAATCTGAACTGAAATAGGGCCGACAACGTGCATGGTGGAGTGCTGTACGATGAGAACATGTCATTCACTGCACAGTTACGGGTTACGCAAACATCTTACGGTTCCCTATCATTAATCTGAACCTGTGCGCATTTATCTGCTTGATTGATGGTCAGTATGATACCTATTCGTGGGCAACTCTCTTTGTTTAAAATGTTGAATTTCGCGGCGGCTATAAGTGTATTCAGACGTAACCAGGTATATTGAATTGGTCAAAGTAACTGAAAAACCTGAGCTGTTACCATAGTCATGTTAATAACAATTTCGGAATAATTTTCGCCTTCCCGAAGGAGGGTATTTATAACCCGATTATACCAGGGTTGAGTGGCTGAGTTAAATTGGGGTTTGTGTGGTAGGCTTAAATTCTCACCATGCCCTGACAGCCAACGCAAAACATCGGCTTAGCATTGTACCAGGAAGTAACAAGTGTTATTTTGAACGATGGTCTTTGTCAGAGGATGATGGAAACTATCAAGTGGAACGATGAATGACTGGCGCTAAAAGGAATCCTATCACTCGACAGACAATTTTCTGAAACTATGCATATTTTGATCACCAAACTTCTATTAAACAAAAGCAAGTAAGTTGGTGAATGAGAATATCATGCAAATAAAAACACATTTTTAAATAGATGGCTGACTTTCTGGAGTCCCGGTGCACGGAGAGGTGCCCTGAAAAGCCAGCTAACGTAAAAGCTGGTCTGTGTCATAGGTGCATCTAGATACGTTTCCTGAAGAATGGGTATGATTGAAAAATTGGAAGAATTTTCAGTGACAAAAATGAATCCACCGAGTAACGTGCTCAACAAGCGAAGTCCAACCAAATAATTCTTCGATCTTGTGTGGAAAGTTGCCAAACCATAACACAATTTCACTTACATGAAAACAATTAAAATAGGAATGCTTACCAGTTTGCAGTAGCCTTCATTATCCAGTATAAGATTCTCCGGTTTTAAATCACGGAAGATTATGTTAAGTGAATGCAGGTAATCCAATGCCTCCACCACGCATGCCACATAGAACTGAGTTGTAGTTTCGTTGAAGAAAAATCTGTTTTACGGTATGAAGATGCAGTACAATGAAGTAAGGCAGAGGGTCCAAAATGAACAGGAGCCTTTGGACGCCTGCGTTTACACATTTACTACTCGTGACAGGAATGGGCAGAAAGTATTAGATAGTAACGGCTTTTGTATCCACAGGCAAGGATATCTTTTGAAGAAAAGTGTGGCCAAGTAACAAAGACGACAAAACAACCTACTTAATATTACCTGGGTTATTAAAACATTAATAGGTTTTTTCACATATGTTACTTCATTATTTACGGAAGTGAAAATATTCTGAAGGAAAAACTTGGGTGTCCCCTCTATAAGTTCAATTAGTATGCTGATGAAATGCCACAGAACAACTTAATTAGCTGCGGAATGCAGTTTGCTGAGTAAATTCAGTTCATGCAAAATTGGCGACGGGCGCTGTGTGGCTTTTTACTCTTGGCTGAGCGTAATCAATTTCAGCCATTTTACAAAGCTCAAAAGGCATTTATTCGAATGCGCGACCCTCGGGATAGTAGGTATGCTTTGTCGATCGACTAAGGTCCGTCGGTTGAAAACTTGTCCTCGACTAGAACGAACAACCACTAATCCTTCTGCAGTGCAGTTTATATTGTGCTGTTTTGTACTGGGTGGGAAAAACCTTGACGACACTCTTTATACATACAAATGGCAAAGTCCCTCTAATTTTCAGGTGGATAAATAAATACCGGTACTTTATCTTTGAAAACCGAAATATTTTGGACTTTTATTGACACGTACATTTGGATGCGTAACCGACCTATACGGTGGAACAGACTACCGTATGCCTGTATAAATCCAACTAGCAAACTGACTAGCTCATTAGACCTCATTAGAAAACCCTTGGTGGAGTCCTTTATCTATGTGACAGACGTACATTTGATAAAAAGAACTTCGTTTCAGTTAACAGAAAAATCCAGGATTGAAAACAACAATGCATCGACAACATAAAGCTAAGTGATTAAAATTTGATGGGTAAAAGTCAAGGACTTCTTTTTAGGCAATAATAGAAAAACTGTTTGGTGATGTTAGGCTGCTTTCGCGCCTGGGTTTAGACTGATTGTAATAATGGACCAAAAAAACTAAATTTCTCAGTCGATGTACAAATATAACTACAAAATTTCGAATAAATCAAAACCTGGTCTGCTCGTGGTTGTACTCCATGTGATTTCTCCGTGAGATGTAGATTTTGCCGAGCTAGGAAACTTAATTACCTTATGCCTTTCATAAATGTGCTTGCTGAACGATTTGGTGGAAACAAATAGGTCCGTCTGTTGATTGGAAGCGTATATTCCAAGTGGAGATCGCCACGTTCATCGTACAATGGAACATAAACGGGTCCTGTCGAGTGATCAACATGAGCTTAAAAAGGCACAGGGCTAAGTAGAATGAGCGTCGTTCAGAAAATACCTATCAAACTCAATATTAGATCAACGAGTTCTCAAGTCCTGCCACAACACGTTTCAGTTTGTTGCCAAGATCGTCTGTCCTGACACAATATTGCTTAATCACGCATACTTACTGATCACGTAGGAGTGTCCAGAGTTCACCACCGAGGCAGGGCTCCATTAGTAAATACACGTACTTTGAATCCCTGAAGGTCTTCCACAGCCTGTGGTAAGAAGAAGAAGAAGGTAATTTAAGAAACACTTCAGTTGATAATACCATTTGATACGACAGTCGCCCCAACAATACCGAAATCAATCGTTATCGCAGTTTGGCAGAAAACTACCGACTAAATTTATACCCAAATGGGTAACGTCAGACACTGATTTTCTGTGATATAATACTCCCAAAATTATTCAGACGAGAACAAAACATATATGAAACATTGTAATAACAAGTGTCAAAAATATTTTTCCGATATCTGGAGTATAACACATGGCACGCATTGTGAACGAGGTGCTTTATCTTCTGTGAGTTCCATTAGAACAGGCAAAATATGTTACCTGGAACAACTAGAATAGAGGTACGAATTTATTTTTGACGTTGAAAATCTTGCCCATGCTAATTCGAGAAAACGTTTGGAAGACCCAATATCGGCTTTGCTCTTTTTTGGAATCATTAATTGTTCTTAGTTCCTGAATTTCCGTCGTTTTCATCTAGTACCTGAACACTGAATTGGACATATGTAGAGTTATTCGGAAGCTTTCTATGAGCCTCAATACTAATATTTTGTCGGACAATTGGTTTGAATCTAAAGACAGCAACAGCCTATCCAAAAACGCTATGTTACCATTTTTAGTATCGGCGGATCGAAAATGAATCTGGACCAACCGTACACTTCACTGAGGCGCACAATGTTTGTCTACACTCTTTTAGCTTTAGGCGGTAAAGTAGTATGAGACTGCAACCTGTCGCGACGTGTAGTTAAAGCATGGATCAATTTAGAGACAAAAATTAGCTACCAAAATACGGCTAAAAAGAAAAACCGTATCCAAACGGAATGCTGGCAACTAATATGAAGGTGATGCAAACAGAGTCTTGTAGAAACCTTTAACTACTCCCCGAAGAACCGTATACGAATTCTTTGGTGCAGACTTCGACAAAATTACACGACTATTAGACTTTCTCGCCCGCAATTCTCCATAACCAGTAATGAATGTAAAGGAAGTTTTTGTAAACAACTGATATCTACAAGAATAAACAAAGTTCAGATTTTACAGAGCTTGCTCTGGAATGATCGTGGTAAAATCCACGAGACGTGGGAGATGAAGGCTGCAGCATGCGAATGTGCTTTGAAATCTTGCTTCATTGAGATTGTATTCAATGACTAATTTTGGTTAGTTTACTTCAAAGCCCCTATAAGATAATGCAGTGTTTTGAGCAAGTCTGTAGATAACGCCCTGACTGGTGCTTCTTCATCCTGATTTCTGGTAATCAAAAATACTTGGCTTTGAAAATGTGCTGGGTTGACTCTGTCTGGAATGGGCTGCGATTTTGGTGGTAGACTGACGTATACAATGGCGGGCTAAAGATCAGCCCATAAAAAAGTGATAAGCACGAAATTTCCTTTGAAATACTGGCATTTGAACCCTTAAAACTATCAAGTTTACAAGGTATAGCGTCATAACCTACAAATTACGATCTTATGTAGATATCCTATTGTTACTGGATTGCTTTTAAAAGTTGGAGTCACATTAGAAATACGAGCATATCGCTGTATATTGGCAAGACCGTCCGACGTTTTTAGAAAGCCTACAATGGCGTATCCCAAAGTACCATTGAGTAGACTGCATCAGGCTTAAACGTGAAGCCTTTCAATGCTACAAACCTTGAAAAGAATCTGCTGTGACCTGAGAGAAACCGCCATGACGGGAAGAGTCCTTCTGTTCGGATCAGGTGCATCAAAATTTCTGACTGTCACCAGTTTTATTAGCAAAATTTGCAGATGGTCGTTGGTTTGTTTGCTGAGCTGGACAATTTGACTGCAAGTGTAGCGATCGCTACGCACCGCTACGCTCCCTAACAACACACTGATTATGTCACCTCGATTGGTGATGAAACGTTCGCAATCAAATTGTCCAGCTCAGCGAACAAACCAACGACCATCTATGATACCTGAGTTACTGACGTTCTCCTCTGTAGAAAAGCAAAATTTGTCCTGAAGTGGCCGATGGTTAGAAACGCATATAAGTCATACAGAAAACCATTCTTTTTATTTAGATGACAGTTGCTCATCCATATCCAACAAAATCGTTGTACCTTCGGTAACAACGGTGATCGGAAAGAGGAGGAGAAATGAGAAAAAACACGAGTTCAATGCAGGTGAAAATTGGTCGAAATAACCCGAGGTTAAAGCATGCATTAAATATCCACTTGAGATTTCGTCCTGTCAGTGAGACCAATCCGAGAAGCACTGTACCACCGTTTCATCTTTCTTGGGATCATCAGCAGTGGGCACTGAGATGTGCCAACAATCTTCTGGCACCCCAGAGGAAGATTAATTTCACAAGATGAGTAAAACGCCCATCTACCAGGTCGTCAATCGGGGGGCCAGCCAACTCGTATGGTGATGTGAATCACCTGACTGAGGGACGACTGGTGCTATATCCTGTCTGAGTTCGAGTTAATCACACTGCTGTTAAGTTGCTCGTGGACGAACTGTTAGGTGTTCATACTACTAAATGTGAGGTCACTGAATACACACTGCCGAGGATTCCGAATAAGAAAGAAACAGCTGTACGGTGGTTCTCGGCTTTCCGGCTAGTTTGCTCTCAGTGACAGGACGAAAGCTTAGTTGAAAATCACCAGATATCCTCACACCACCATCAAGACAGTTAATATGCCTGTGACCCTAGAAGGCAATGGCCACATTGGAAAATTATCACCACAGTTGTTAGCTGTACAATGCTGTGACAATTTGTTAGCGCATAATGAGTTGTACTGGATGTTTCAGCTGAGGTGACGTAGTGACTTTTGCTTAGTATACGATAAATGATGCTGTTCGTAATGGTTTTTCGTTTTGGTAGAATGGATTTAGTTTACTGAAAATTAATACCAACGAATTTTTATTCTATTTCTTGAGCATTATCCTTATTTATAAAAGAGATTTTCGCACTTTTCTTAGAATATTCAAAAGATTTGCTTTCAGCAAGCCTGAGATCAAAATTTAGCACTGCAGTTTTGCGTGGTCGTTAGACTGGTGTTGTAGGTGACGAAACATCCGGTCAGACATGGAAGCTCTTCTCCGGAAGGTAAACACATCAGGATATGTTTCCAAAGCAAGGCTGTTATTTGGATGCGGGCTTATACGATTGTGGTTTTATTACAGTGGTTCTGAGCTAAATAGTAGTAATGCTAAAATCGCCTTGTTTTGTAGAGTCCAATAGCGCCAGCTGTACTGCACTACCATCTAACGGACTGCACTTACATAGACTAGCAATTACCACAAAGCCTATTTTACTCAGAATAACATGGAGAAAACATACAGAAAAATACTAGCTTGGTGTATTTTCTGATAAGTAACAGGGCCACGAAACAAAAAAATGAGCCGTGATATCTTACAAAATGCCTCACGAAATTTCGGATTAAATAGACCACACAACCATTTGAGGATGGCATGCTTCATTGCTGGATAGAAGGCGCCTTGAGATTTACGTCAGCATCACGAAGATTTCGGCCAACCCGTAGAGACAAAGTTTGTTATGGACGTCACCACCCTACTGGACTCTTTATTTATTGATCTTGGTTGATGCACTCACCAGTCTCCTTGTTCTCAATGTGTCATCAAAGCCTCCAGAGAGCTGCAAAATCAACCTTTTAATGCACACTACCATTAGTTGTCGATCAATTGGCTGTTGATCTGTTCGCCGAGCTTGACAATTGGATTGCAAAGGTTTCGTCACCATATGAGGAGACATAACCAGTGCGCAGTTGGGTGAGTACATCTTCCTCGCCTGCATGCGTTTCTATAGCATTTAAAGACTATCTGTTATCTTCTAACGTGATTGGCTACTTGGGGGTAACGATTTTCGTGAATCTATTGGTCCCTTTGTTATCTTTGTTCCGTTGTGGTCTGCGTTACTTTATGTTGATGGGTCATCCCAACGACTTCTATTTTTAGTGGTTTGCTCTCTGGCCTTGAGTGGCATTGCGTTGTGGTCCACCCTTCTCGAGCTTGAGTGGTTCGTTGTAACGCCCTATTTTCTCCATTGTAACGGTTAGTGTCCCTGCGTCCGCCCCTTAATTTGGTGCTTTGGTTTGCTGGTTGGGCGCCTCCTCCAATCAAATGGATGTGTCCATTTGAAAGGGGCTTTCCTGCTTCTCTTATAAGTTCCTCGTCTAGTTACTTTTGCGGCTCAAAACTCTGTGGTTCTGCAGTTATCTTGCTCTTAGTGGTTGGTAAATGGGATCAATTTCGATATGTTTGTTTCTAGCTTTTCCGGTGGAGTACCACGCTTCCATAAATTCACGTTTTTTATTCGTTCTTGCTTGAGCCAGTATGCGAACGCCGCTCCAGTAGAACTCGTGTCCTTCCTGATCTTTGTGTACGGAGGTGAGGGGAAATTGATAGTGTCTTTCCTTGGCGAGCTTGTGTTTATATATTCTGGTGGGGAGCTTCCTTCCCGAGCTACCAATATTTCAACACATTACCACACACTACCGTATATTTGAAATCCATCCTTGGTGAAATTTCAAGGAGCATTGCACAGATATACCACCTGGCTAGAAATCAGCAGCAGTGAACATCTTGCAAACCTCCGGAGATATCCAAATCAGCAAATTCTCGGACTGTGTTTGAAGGCTCTACTGTTTGGCCACTAGCGGTTGAAGTGTGATTAACTAACGTGCAGTCAGGTTGTGTTATTATTCATTCATTAATCACACTATATACTTCGCACGTGCGTGGGCTACTTGGCCTGTCGAGTGACAGCCCAACTGATAACGTCATGCGATTTGTAAGATGATTTTCTTAGAGAAAAATCTACTAGAGTTTGGCGATAATATGAGGAGATTTGGCGGCAGTCAGCCGTTAGCAGTCGGATTGTATAGGATTCATGTGGGTATAGGATTCGAATCTCGATGAAGGTTTGTAAAATGTGCACTGCTTCTGCTGCTGACAGCGTTCCGAGAACTCTGAAATGCTTCTAGGCTTTCCAGCATAGAGTGGCAACATCCGCACGATGAAACCTCCATTCTAATCCAAAGTTCCTTCATAACCATTCAACTTTTTAAACTTCTCAAAAATCAGGTTACCGAACCACAAGATGGTACGTCACATTGCTTGATAAACTTAAAGTGCAAGGTACCCCAAGACACTTCGTGCTGCTTTACTTCTGGAATGTCAACCCCAATATCCTCGGAAATTATCCAAGTTCCTGCACATCATAGTACCGCAACTTACGTTTTTTGACCTACGCTGGATTGCGACTTCACACATATCTATAAATGACATTTATATATAACACATCTGTTTGAAAAGCGCAACGATTAATTTATAATGCTGGTGAACTCCTTCATGTGTTATGAGATTATCTGCAAACATTTCGTAAAATGGTTGCTGACCGAACGCTGTGATGGACCGCCGGTCTT
This sequence comes from Opisthorchis felineus, assembly GCA_004794785.1. Taxonomy (NCBI): domain Eukaryota; kingdom Metazoa; phylum Platyhelminthes; class Trematoda; order Opisthorchiida; family Opisthorchiidae; genus Opisthorchis; species Opisthorchis felineus. Next base: position 332,818 of record SJOL01006448.1, read on the forward strand.
TTTCGGAGAATTCTGAAAAAAACAGAATGTGAACCACTTTCTGTAGAGTCCTTTACTTTATAGAGTTTAACTCAGTACGCATTAAAACGTTTTTGTTGGTCTAAGTGATATGCTTCCTCTTCGAACGCCTAAGTGTACACTTGTTCATACTCAGTTTGCAAATCTTTATGACCAATTACCGGGTACAGATCTCAGCTACACTGATAGTTGCGGTTGGTATAGTTAAGTGAGATTGCTCGCGATTTTCCCAATGCTAACGAAATTTGCCTACGCGCAGTGACAAAAAACTACCTACAGGCCTTTGAAAAGTTAAGACTGTATAAAGTTTTCATCCTGAAATTCAACAGGAGTTTGTGTTTTTTATTGAGATACAAGAACACAGAAAATGTTTGTAATACTAAATGACATGAAAAAGTTCGTTAGCTCAACAAAGCGAAAGATATCAGCGAAGTAGAAAGTCCAGTAGTACAGCTGCCTAACTTGATTTCGAGATACGGTTGGATCCACAGGAATTCAGAATGTTACACAATTCAGTACCATGATGAAAGACTAAAGAGTCAAGAGTGCAACTGAAGCCACTCTTAGCCAAATGAAATTTAAATCAATGTGATCCCCAGATCAGTTTGAACACCGAGGTAATCACAAAAAGTTTGAAAATGAATCCATTTTATACCTTCTAATTCGCCAAAAGGCGTGCGAAACAGCATGAGATAAACAATACAATAGGGCTTACAGCATTTATATAAGTCTCAAACAATTTGACCGTCCAATAAAATCAAGGTAGTCTCAGCCTGACTCTTGAGGGACAAGCTTAAAACAATTAATCAACATGGGCTGAAGAAATTTCAGTCCCTGTGACAGCCTGCTTCGTGCTAGGTCAGGGTATGATGGGATGGGTTCACCTCTGCGTCGTGTCGATTAAATTCCTGGCAATCGATGAGTTGACCCTATATTTGACCACATTTGAGCTAGTATCACTTGAATCTCCCAAAACTCAAACAGCTTCAACCTACGTCTCTTGAGGACAAAAACTGGCTCAAAGCAGAACTAATGGTGCTTTTATTCAATATAGTACATCTGTGTTCTGACAGATTTGAACAAAAGATCTTCAGGGAAGTAAAAGTGGAACCAGAATATTTGCATACTGCAGCCAGTCGAGAAACCTGGTTCTGTTATCCTAAACAAAACGGATTAAGTGTCCAAAATGAGTGCATTTTAGGCGGTACGTCATTTTTTACCGACGAACAACTACTAATCGTGTTGTTAGGGGGACAAATTACTGGTGCGTTATAGATATTTTATCACGTTTTTTTTTATCTGTTCAACTGCGTTTAATATGCCTTAACCTGCCGGTACTCACACATACCTTCGTGGACTCCCAATGTAGCCATTTGTCCAGGTGGAGTTATGTATGATTCAGTCCACTGCCAACTAGCCGAGTGGATGTTACCTTTAACCTAGCCACAACCGTTCTCACCAAACGAAGTTTGAAAAGCTTTAGTGGACACTTACACTAGCTAGAACACGCTGATATCTCTCAGGAGATAATGTATTTATTTGATGTTCATCACCTTTCTACTGACATCCTTGTTACTGAAGCTATGTATTTCCAGACGATTATTTCAGTTTTTGCCAAGCTTCCCACTCCCGTTCTTAAAGACTCCATTTTACTATAGACGTACGATATTTGGTTTCAATTCCAGGTGACAAGCCATAGCCGAAATCTTCGTGGCCAAGACTTGGGCAATAAGCAGAAGTCCGATATACGACTAGTACCCTTGTATACGAGGTTTTAGGTCTTGTTTTCATAGAAACGAATGAAAGACAGGCTGAACACCTGCTTTATCCATCAGAGCATTTTATTCATGTGTGAATCTGTACAGAACAACGAATTTTCATTTCTGAACGTTTCGCTTACCATAAATACCGGTGGTACTATGTCTCTCTCTGCATAACGCAAACCTAGGTGGACGGCATAATATCTAAACTATACAAGCTACTCCAGCAGTAAAAAGTGCGTTAGGCTTAATTTATTCAGGGAGCTAATCAGGTTGGTCCCTTGGATGCACTTGCGGGAGAAACGTAACTGCTTAAACATCTAGTGCAGTCAAAAAACAAGCTTGACTGACTGAATGGTAAACTAGAAGTGTCACTAACATTAGCGGAAATCAACGTTCATATTGGTGTTACTCCCGCTGGTAATCATGCATTTAGCCAATTTAAACGTATAATAAAAGTGCCCCTGCACAGGAATCATTTGCGGCACAGTTGTACGCAAAAGCACGTACAATATGTATGTGACTACCGCCAAGAAAAATGTTAATTTCAGTTTCATATACTGTTCATTACACTCATCAATTTGCCTGCAGCAGCGATGAACTGAAATGAGGCGCAAAACTGGAGCAACAGGGCACGTGCTCAAAGCCTCCGTACAGGGCCAGCTGACTTAATCCCAAATCCGATAGAGTCAAGGGTCAAATCATCGATTGTCAGGTATGTAATCCACACAGGACGCAGAGATTAACTCATCCCATCATCCCCTGTCCTAGCACAAAGCAGGCTGTCACAGGGACTGAAGTATCTTCAGCCCATGTTGACTAATTGTTTTAAGCTTGTCCTCTGCACTCAGAAAGACCTAAGGGTCAGCCTGAGACTATCCTGATTTTATTGGATGATCATATTGTTTGAGACCTATATAAATGCTGTAAGCCCTATTGTTTTGTTCATCTCATGCTGTCTCGCACACTGTTGGGCGAAAGAGAAGGCGTAAAATGGATACACCTTGCAATGTTTTGTTTTCACTACCTTGTTCATGCGACATATGATATAATTCGACATGTTGGCATTACATAAGTCTGATGGATATTTTGGGAATTTTGTTCACAGAAATTCTACATGTCCACTGAAATGCGTACATTGCCCAATTTTCGTTGCAATGATAAAAGCCGGAGATGAAAATGCTCAGTACAACTGCACTCTGCAACACTGCACAGAATTTTGACATAAGGACTATAATGACTCACAATCTGAACGTGTTTGTAAAAGGTTATCCTTTTCGCTTTGCTAAAGAAGGCGATTAGGCGACATGCTTGAAGTCGTAGCTAAAAAATCGATCTAATTTTAAAACACAGGACGATAATAATGATATTGAAACTTTCATCTCCAGCACTAAAAGAGCCACACAGTGTAGCCCAGTTGGATATGATCAAAGGGATTTAGTTGTTACCAATATCCGGATCAAAGGAGATTGAGCTGATGTGGCCAAATCACGCTGCGTATGTTAATTTGCTTGTAACTGCGGTGCCAGTCCCATAGACAAAATCGATCGTCACCTCGTAACAAAAATAGGAGAGCACATATTGCTTCGGGTACAAAGAGGTAAAAGCATCGCAATCTATTCCTCAAATTGCTCCACTAAAAAAACAAACATCTGATCTTGTCTTAGCATTCACTGTTCTCCTTATCCGCCCAAACCCACTTGATCTGAAGTTTGCTGAGACCGTGGTAATAAATTGAACAAAGCTATCACTGCGTGTTCAAAAGAGAATTGCTGTCACCCATTAAACTCTCATAGAGTTGATGACACAACGGGTAGTACATTTTACCCAGTAGTTCGACGTAGCCGACCTGTACTCACGATGAGACCTTTGTTATTTAAGTTGCTATTGGATCGGTTCTCCCTATTACTGACCTCTGTACATGAGACACCACACAAAATGCCATCATTAACCGGTCCTCATTTCCACGATGTATCATTCAAGTACCCGAAAAGAAAAAAACTGTTTTGTATGACTTCTCCAGCCCATTATTTAAATGAATAAACAGCAAAATTTAAACCGATTCAATTTTGGTCACTAATTATCCCATAAATGGACGTGAAAACAATGATACAGAAGTTATCGGGCAAAATGATATGACACCCTTTTTGTTGACGATAGAATACTATCATTATTATGTTGAAAAACTGTTCTTCAACTGTTCTTCATAGCAGGTAGGATTTTTATCTCTATAAATCTGACTAACTTACTTGACAATGAACTCAGAGTTGACCTCCAACAGAATTGTTTTCTCATTAATGACATGCTCCTGCTGTTTTGTTCGAACGATATGACTTTTCTTCATCTTCTTCAGAGCAAAACTCAGGCTGTCGTCATTGTTCAGTTTTACCTGTTAGTACGAGCATATAACATGAAATTAGAAAACGAAGAAGACGTGTGCAAAATTCTTTTTATGTTTATTCCTGTGCAGCTTTGAGGTTTCCATTGCAAACTTGAGCGACTTCCTGATTGAGTAACCTAAAACAAACCTGTAATAAAATTGGGCTACAAGCTGCATTAAATGTTTCAGTATACCTGAAGTTGATTCGCACTTTTATAGCTACAGATCGTTTCTAAACTCTCGCAAATTACTCTACACATTACAGACAAAAAGTGTGATTCATCTAGCGGAAGTTATCGACGTTTTTGTAACCATAATTATCGTTCGATTGTTATCATCCTTGACTCATGAAGTCAAAGGATTGTGCAGCCTTTTAAATCATCTACAATGCCTATTGACAAAGGGCTTCCGGCAGATGTGTCAACCGTAAAAAACTTGAAAAACACTTTAAGTGGTCCCTTCACATGTAACACAGACACAGGCTTGAGCATATTCAGTAATTCGGGCAACGCTTAGGAGCGTCCGGCATGCGCTTGCAATAAAGTGGCCAACTTATTTTCTTGGTGGTACAATGGAAGTGGCTCAAAAAATATCATAGTAAAGTAAGCGCACAGTTGCTGGGCTGTAAAGCAACTGGATTGCCTGGTAGCAACTTGGACAAAATCTTCATTCAGAATACCTAAACCACCCCACACTATCAACCACCTGTAAGTGGCTTTGCGAAAAAAAATCGCAAAAGGAGTGAAATATTCATCTGTGAACACTTCACTAGAGGTGCCAGGCTGTACGTTATCACGTTATGTAAACTCTGTGATAGAAGAATGAATGCCACTGTATCCCGTCTAACTGCAAACAAATTACACTACTAGTTAGCTGCTGGTGCCCGAAAGCTGTGTCCAAACTACCACTTGGGAGGTTTTAGGTTCCAAAAATCCTACGCTATCGTAAGATGCAGAATCCTGATAAGTTATAACTAGGATAAAACAGCTGTATATTGCATCTCGGCATTTCATCATTGAGTGACTTCAATCACAGAAAAAATCTCGGTTGAGGAATCCCCAAATTTCCTCAAACTAACAAGGTTAGTGTTACTTGGTCCACATTAAGGGCTAGTCACCACTCCTTTATCGGTTAGTTATTGCGTATGCCCAGTTTCTTGCTCTGATCTCCTCTGGAGAAACTAGTGGGGTGTACAAAACGGTTTGAGAAACCATTCTTCAAACCAACCACGGAGACTTTCTAGTGGAAATGCAAGCACACAGTATTCCTCCATTTCCGTATTGCAAACCCTCTAAATAATGGTTTTGTTGGAAATTTATATGTTTGTTTCTGGAATTTGAGTACACAATGGCGTAGTATTATGAGTTATATTGTATTATTTTCCGCCGTTTGAGAGTGGTCTGCTTTTTCATTCCGGATTACATCACTATGTCACATGGTTTATACTATCCACTTAGACTATTTCAACCTGCTTAAATTCTTGTCCACACCAAAAACTGTTTCTGGATATCAAAATCAAGATTGAAATACCATCTTGAAGTCATCACAAAGACAGCTCCGAAAAAGTTACTGATTCGTTAAACGCACTCAATGCTCAAGACATTTCTCTCCAGCTATTTCATCAAGTTTATCTCCCCAAATTAGTGTCATGTTTCGGAACGCAATTTCGCCATTCATACGAACAAAAAACTTTGTCAACACCCCAAGGATTTTTGAGCCATAATATTCTGCAACATCGGTGTGTTCACGTCACGTCACCCTGTAGAGACTTTTTCACTTACTCCAAAAGTTAGTGGGAGCCCCGTGCTCAAGATTCAGCTTATTTTTCTTATCCGATTACGTTTGAAATTAATAAATATGCAGTCTGAAAACTATAGAACTCAAGTCACGCATGCATATACGGTCTTTTCGCCTGGTACAGCACCAAGCTTCGACAGTTTACTACTAGTGATTTCATTCTTGAGCCTCATGTGTAAGGTCCGTACCCGAGTTTCCATTAGGTGTTTTTCCTTACGGAGCATCAAACTCGATAATCGAGATAAGACAAACATCAGACAAATAATAGGTAAATGAATTTGTACATCCCTTTTACCTGTGACATTGGGTTGCTTTTTTGTGAAAGACTTAGTTGTATGTTATGTAATTCAGAAATTGGGCCAATATTCATTCGAGTCTCACGTTGTGAAAAAGAGAACAGTCTCCCGTCTAAAGTAACATGAAACTCAGGGAACTACTCGAGATATAGACTTTTAGTGTCACTCAAAAACTGAAATTTCTCCTAAATTCATTGATTCAATAAAATGTTTTTAAGTCAATCTGCTTTCACGAGAAGTGTCCAGTTGCAGAAATCGCAATCTTAATAGTCTGAATTCTTTGGCCCACCAGCAAACCGACCACATCGGAGTCCACAGCTTTGTGTTCATGTTGTTTTGGCCAACGTCTCCCTCTCTGAAACTGTGCGAGATGAGTTGAAATGATGTTAATGCTAGTTCTCGCAGCGTGATACACGAGAAGGAAAGAACACGAAACCAAGGCTAATCGCTCAATCGTCTGGTCACATTTTGAAGTGCTTCGTTATTGGAGCCTACTGCAATATGGTTCTAGAAAACAAAAAGACTGAAGTAGACATCCATGTTGGATTTAATGTCACGCGTGTTTATAAATCCAGTAGTGAGTAGGAAATGCTTTTAGTTTTTTGAGCAAATCGGGCTCCTTTAGCAGTTGTTGGAATTAAATGATAATCTTGGCGCCAGACACACATCTAAAAATGCAATTTCGATGCTTTTATTTCTAAATTCAGTTTCTTTCCTGCTAGTTGTGTGTTTACAAGAAGCCATCTAATGAGCAACACTGCTATGTGAGGAGATTTCTCGCGTTCTTAGAACTTGCTTTTCGTATCGCTGAAGTTTACCACTTTACGCAGCTTGGCAATTGTCCTGGACTCAGGCCCATTGACAGATGCGCGTTTTTGATCATAACACTACTTGTGTGTCTAATCGTAATCCTCACAAATGAATTATGCAAAATGCACTGGTGGGATGTACGTGGTCCTGAACGATTCCTAAATACGATCATTAATTATCCTAATGGTGCTGAGTTTTCACAAAACCAAAACCATTCCATCTTTTCTCTTCCCGGGCGTGGAGTCACACGCACCGATTGGAACACTCGCATTATTTCAGAATATGGGTTTTTCGAGCTTATGTGATGTGGAGGTAAAATCGGCAACTTCCAAAACCACTCACGTGTGATTTTTACCCTTTTTTATATGCAAAATTGCCATGAGAATTGTTTTATTGATTCTTCCGAAATTGTTTTGAGCACGAACTGATAATAAACATTTGGAAAATTTAGATTTTGATCCAAATAGTAGAGTGCTCTTTCATAATTACTTGGGGGACAGTTCACTGAAGATTACTTCGCATTTAATCCCAGGTAACATTTTGTGGAATGTAGCACGTGGTTTATAAATTCTCGGATGAAAAACTAATACTATTGTTTTTGACAAATATATTCATTTGCAAATCAATTTGGTTTTCCCGGGAGACTCAATTGAATCTCTCGTTTATGATACTCTTCACCTAAATCTGCTGCACAAAGGCCGCCTCATGTTTTAGTTGGTATGATATTTGAGATGTCGCAGTATATTTTCATTAAGGAAATTACCCGTAAGATTTCCAAAAACTCTTCAACAGCCCACAACTGTTTTAGCCCTTTTTAGGGCTCATCAGGTAGGCGAAGTTCCCGTTTTTCCGTCAATCTTAGCATAAAAAAGAGATCCGGTTGAGTCCACCGTAAAAAACAAATTGATTTGCAAATGAGCGTATTTGTCGAAATCAGTCCAATTCGAGTTCAAATATAACGTAATTTTGACGGAAACTCGATGACTTCATCTACCTGATGAGCCCCAAGGAGAGTGAAACCGGTCATGGGCTGTCGAAGAATTTTCAGCAACTTTGTGAGTAGCTTTTTTATGACTATATTATTATTATTGTCTTCATGCTATCATGCTCAAGCCAGAAGTTTGACCTGAACAAGTGTTTTCGTGTTTGTTATACAGACTTCACTCTAGGTCTGACATCTGCAACGGTGACATGAAAGTGGTGTCGATTTCAGCTCTACCGTCACTGATTATTGTCTACAATATAGCTGCAGACTTTTAGTATTTGAAACAGCGCTGTCCAGGGAACCAAATTTGAATGCCGCCAGTCCAAAAATATTGTTTAATATAGTATTGTCATAAATATTATTTTGCGTGTCTTCTCCTAAGGAACCAAATTTTGAAGCAACCGGTCTTCCAGAGCAGCAGTTTTGGTGTTCCCATTTTCATGCACTTTGGCTCGAAAGAAAGTGAACTTGTTGATATTTCGTTATTAACTGCCACTTCTAAACACAAACCTAATAAGCCTTTTTTGAGATTTATATCTTCAAAATTTCAGTTAGAATTCAATCCTTCAAGTTTATACTGTCTATGTTAACGACTCGAGAGTCACTATGGAACTTTCGCATCTCAGTTGGTAGCCATTATTAGCAAATCCAACGTATGTACCAAAGTCCTGGGCATTTTGATTTTCGGTAGAACACTATACCATTCTGACGGAGATGGCTGACCAGCAGTATGATTCCCATAAAATACCACGTCGCGAATTGAGTTATCGAACAACCTCGGCTCTGTAAACTAGCTGCAAGTTACCGCGCCTATCAGCTAACGTCTGTCATGTAACAGTGTTTAACCATCACCCAAAACATCACTAGCTCAAATCTCCTCGACCGCTTGCCAGATGAATACTGATGATTTGCAACAACCATAATACACAGGTACGTCAGTTTATGTGCCGGTCGTGGACTGAATTCACCCGCAGGTGTGAGTCCTACGTAAACGTAGAATAGAGAAAGATTTACATAGAATTAATAAACGGCTTGGCTATGGTCTAAATGGCAGAAGCTTCTTACACGATGGTGCTCAAAAACAGAAAAGACCAAGTCGCATTACTCAAGGCTAACATAAGTAAATTTCCAACGAGGCTGCTTAAATTAATCATCCGATTTTTGAGAATTCAGCCATTTCTACAGTAATCTGCACGCTGGGAATTTTCACGGATAACTGGATCAAATTCTCTGACAAAGGTAAACGTCCATAACAGCCTCTTATTCCTCTATCTCTTATCTGTATTCGAAATGTGGTCACCTACCAATCTTCATGATTTTAATTTGAGAGCAAAACAAAGTTTAAGGGAGCCCACTTAGCCTGAAACAGCCAGTTACTCGGCCGCTTCCGATTAGTCATTACCAAAACAATATATATTGCCTAAATCCGATCACCCACGTAATGCACTCTGTATTCCTGCATACTTTATAAAAAAATCAAAGAATGTCTTCTGTGTGATTACTTACCAATTCAACGCGACCGAATCCACCCACACCCATTGTTCCAATAGTCTTCAAGTTTTCCAAAAGAACATGGGCAAACCGAGTTCGGTCATCGAGCTTCCTTTATGATAAAAACAAAAAAAGCTAGATCAGTTTGAGGAAAGTTGATCTTGTCTTCTATATCCTCATTGAGGTTTAATGTTAACCTTGAGGTAAAACACAATAAAAACGGTCAGACTAAAGCTTTGAGCACCATTCTTGCATATTCAAAGTAAAAAAAGACCTGAAAAACTTTGAACTTAATCTTAAATATGATTTTTTGAGACGAAACAGATTGAGGAGACTATGAAGAAAGCCTTGGGACAGGGGATAAGACATAATATCCTCTCATACACACAAGGCAAACTGCTGTTTATATCCAGAAATTTGTAGTGCCGTTAAATCCAGAGGACATTCGGTGGATGCAATAATGGAAATCAGCGCATCAACAACCGCAGGATTCCGCTTGAACAAGAGTAGCACATTAAACCTGAAAACCAACAAGCTCACGCTTATCAGATACACGGATTTGGGGAGCACATTTTTTTTACCACTGCAAGCCACATCAAAAAATGTATAAAGCGGATGGAACAGTGGATGGAACAATTTTGGGCAAAATAACTTGATAGGCAATGATTGAGTGGTCTTAACAGAACAAGCATTCTCCTCTGAAAATACCACTATGAGGATCGAATACCCCTCACCAAAGATTACTTCTAGGTGTTCCGTTGAAGCTTTGCTCAGTGTAAGCCACATGTAAGAAGAAACCGTTTGACTGATTTTCTAGGTGGTTGCACCAGGAGAGGCCAAGTAAACACAAATTGACACGACGATTAAAGGAACCAGTTGATCATTTCGATACAAGCAGTCATAAGCCGCAAAAGGGACTCTCTTTGATGCTAAAAATAACTCGGCATCAAAAAACTCTTCTTTGTCCTATTACAATATTTTTGTTTTCAGTTATGTTATATTTTGTTTACGCACAGCACAGGAAAGCGCTGCAGTCAAGAGGCAAAAGTCAATTTGCTTCTCTCAACGCTGTTAATCCTTATATGATATCGATTTGGTTTGAACTAGTGGTATTATTTGCGGTATTTTCTTTTGCTAAATGTTTGTTCTCACATAGTTTACTTTTTCTGGGTTTTACATGCAATAAGCACAATGTCGTTAGCCTTAACTAAAACCGTTTAAATATGGGCCTTTAAAAATGGGAACGGAGAACAGTTCAGTTGAACAGTTTAAACTGTGCAACACTAAACTTTTGCACAGTTTAACTCAAAAATTCATTTGGCTGTTCTGGAAACTAGTAACCATCAATCTGTTTCTTGTTTAACTTTGGAATTAATAATCAAACCATGGCTTCTTAGCAATTTCTTCAGCAGAAGAGTTATATTCGGGTTTATACTCCAAACAGCTCTTTTGTTGCCATGAGCACGAATGCTGCCGTAGATTTCCATTTATTTGTCCACAGCTGTGCAGCTGTTTTCGCAGTTAGACCAGAACATGTATTTGATGAATAACGCATACAAGAGCTTGGTTCGCAAATGCAGTTGCCCCTATACCGCAGACGAAAGTGTCATTACTAGGATTTTTTAAAATATAGTTATTGCCTAGTTAATGCGTAAAACGAGCACTTGAATAAATCTAGTCCGTGTGGCTTTACACAGAAGCTCAAACCAAGAAAACACATAATCCACGGTATTTTTTAAATGTACCGTAACTCATAGGTTTCCGTACCACACATTTTTTAAAATTTGAACATCTATTCCCATAACGGAGCGGGAAATCAGCTTAATCTCAGAGGAGGCTTTTGTAGGAAAAATTGGTTTGTCCACAACTTTATCGTTTATGGTTCTTAAAAATCCAAGTGATGGGACCGCTGTACTTACATCTTGAATTCTCGTTTCTGATAGATAGCAACCATCAATGCTGAGCGAGCTCACTGTGAAAGGATAAGCAGCTTGTTGTCCTGTTTGCTTCAGAGTGTGAACATTTAAAGCATCCAAATGGACTGGCTCGAGAGCAAGGTTTAAATAGTTAACGTGAGATGCAAAACAAACTTATGATTTTAAAAGTAAGGAGTGGGGTAGGGCGAGAAAAAGCATGAAAAAGAAAGAAGGAGAGCATCAGCAGGAGCCTGTCTCCGCCTACCCATCCTGCTGTATGCGGTAGGTAAGACGACACCGCTGGTGGCACCACGCGACGGATGATATGGTATGCGCTGTATAAATCATTTATGTTCATGAGTTGAGATGCTTCCAGGAAAATAATCCTCAAACAGGAGAACGACTAGGGTCTCCAACCAAAGTCCTTTGGCTCAAAAGCCTGGCCACAAGACAGTGGTATTTGGCAAAACGTTTCCCTTCATCCCTCTTTTTCAAAGAACAAGTCACTACGCATGTTTGAACCCCCAACCTAGAGGACCAGGTTACTGTGTTGGAAAGACCTCTAGCCCCTTATCAACCTGGTTGACAGACTCTGAGTGCTGCGTGCCATCCTTTTTGGACCAAAGGGTCACAAGAAGGCCCACTTTCTTGGTGAAGGCTAGCACGACAGACATGGTGAAAAGCAGTTGTGCACGGAAACTGCATCTACCTGATGAGCCCCATGAAGTGTGAAACCGGTCGTGGGCTGTCGAAGAGTTTTGAGCAACCTTGTGAGTAGCTTCCTTTGTGAAAAAGTTATTCTGCTTTTTTTCTGTTGATAAAGCTTAGACGGTTATACTTAAAAGCCAATTTTTTTCCAGCTTATGCTTGACCATTACCTCCGTTGATCACATTTAGCATACAAGCAGCGTTTAGTTACTGGATGGCTGCTTATTGCAAAACAGAATCACACGAACATCGGAAAATTATAAAGATGAGTGTGTGGAGGCCTATAATTATGTTTCTTTAAATCAGTTTTAGACACATTCAAGTAAACTTGAAGAATACAGTATTTAGGACTGGGGCTAGCAGGGCTCTCTCCAACGTCGTCAACAGTGCTGTCATACAGATCAAAACAAAATACAGAACAAACGCTAGCCAAAGCCGAAGTATTCAGTGCTTCTAAAAATGTGCATGCTTGGGATTCACGATTTAGTTGTCTTGGCTACGGGTTCCAACGAGTTTGTGTCAGCCCCTTAACTCTGTTCAGCAGAGACTTACAAGTGGCCGAAATTATTGGTATATCGACGTGCTTTGCGTGGCTGACAAACTTTTTTCTCCTTTAAGTTTGATGTTCTCGAGCTATTCGTTCCTGTAGAAGTCAGTCAAGTCGTATGAATAACACTAATTTTTGTCACATCTTTGGATTGGTTTGTCCTAAAAGAACTACGGCACGGTAACATGCAACTTTTTAAGTTATCAGTCAGATAAAAAGCTTAAGAAATATTTTTTCATCAATGCGGGAAACTCAGCTGCGAGCCAACATATAAAATTGCACATCAAGTCACTGTGAAATAACAGTCTGCTTACGAAGCTTGACGGATTTTCAAGTCGGCATAATGACGTTGCAACGTTTCCAAATCTCCTATCAGCGCATTGTATGAACTGGAAAGGTGCAAAAGTTGAATAAGTTTAGCATATAAACGCAAAATGTTCTTCTCCAGTTAATAAAACCTGCCTCAATAACTACAGTTTCATAGTAATGCATTCGACATTTAGACTAATTTATCTTAAGTTATTTTCATTAGATCTCGTAAGTATTTCAGACTGGTTTAAACCAAACACTGTCCAGTTTTCTGTGTTTATGACTCTTTAAACCAAACTCTTCTTACACTTTACTAAAATATTCAGGGCCCTTTCCTAAATGCACACAACTTCGTAAATTTTAATACAAGTGGCTAAGATTCTAGAACTTTGAAAAAGTGATCTAGGCTAGCATAAGGAAAAGCGTATACTAAAAAAGTTTAATCGGCTAAGATTAGAAAGTTAAAACAAGAGTGCCCTGATAGCTTTGTAAATGTAAGATTATCTGCATGCGTAAAACGCTAGACTTATTATAAACTGGCTTTCTCCTTCATAAAACTGCCAAAGCCCACTCGAAACGTTTATTCTATATCAATTAAAGGTTTCTTAGATTATCTTGGTTGTCTTAGTAAAGTTTCTGGAGGGTTCTGAGCAATGTGTTTAATCTGGTCCGGTCATTCGTTAAAGGTGCAAAACTTTTCAGGACAGCTATTTTCACTGATATTGTTAGGTATATTTCATCTGAAAAAATTCAACTTTGGGGCTAAAAGCAATCATATTATAAATGATGTGCTGCATATTTTGTCATAGACTGCCTAGTTACTGGTTATCTAACTGTCACTAAATAATATATGACAAATTCGGATGCTTTTTATTTGAACTCATTAGTCTTCATTTTACGTGTACCACATAGAGACATCAAAACGCTGTGAGGTCTTTTTTCTGGATTTATATGTAAGTGCGAACACGGATGGTTAAGCCTTCAGACTGAAAAATCGTACATTAGAAACCGAGAAATAACACTAGAAAGCAGATATGGCAACCGAGATATAGATGACTATAGCTGCTGTAATCCGACGATAAAGCAGCCCAAAATCTCCTTCGAGGCTTTCCATTACGATACATTTGTAAGTGGCAGACACGTTACTATCCGACAGGATCTGTTTTGGCATTCATTACCTCGTAAACAAGACCAGCTGTTGCGGGTGGATTGCGGGATGTGGAAGCCGAGTTGCTCTGGCGTTCACGCCACACTGATTTTTTGTCTACTTGAGGAGTATTAAACGACTGACCGCATCGTCATGCATATATCATTACATTTATCTAGCCAGTCCGGATTAAGTTGCGCTAATAAAGATTGTAGGTACCCAGCAACATACACTGAAAACCTCATGTTCATAAGATGTAAAACAGTTTCATTGCCACAGGGAATGTCTCTATTTAGCTAATGATGAAGTAAATACAAATTATCAACCCCATTAAAGTGAAACATTCTGCCAGAAACTAACTGAGAGACGGCGGAAGCAGGGGAACGACCAATTTCGCAATCCACGATGACGAGATAACTTTTGTTTATTATTCTGAACTAGGTCTCACATTTCCAGATGATTCGGCCAAAACCTCTAGCTCTATGCAATTTAATCCCATTTACTGGATGTAACTTCGGAAGCACTGAAAAAACGGTACATCTTTGGCAGAGGAGCCTCACAGACGTTTCGTGTCACATTCTCTGTCAAACTCGCATTTAAACACAACAGAGAAAAATGTTGTTGTGCAAAAATGTAAAAAAACAATAGTGTATTTATTAGGTGTTGGCCAATCAAGTAGCTGAACTATAGTGGGGCAAGGCTACGAAGTGGTTTACAACCTGTCAGCCCGTAGGCAAACCCGCGCTCCCAACGAAGACAGCTGTTACGTTCTTCTCCATAATAATGTCCTTTGTATAAGAATAAACATATATATTAAAACTGTCGCAATGTTGCTACAGAGCATGTAAAATGTAATATATTCGAAAAGTTGTTAACTCGTGCCCATTAATACCCGAAATAAAAGGTGTTTAATAGCATTAAAACGGTCTTAGTTTAGTTGGCGAGCTGAACCACCTCCTCGTGGTGCCGACTGGGTAGCCTGGACGTCAGTCCGGGTGAGCTAGGAGTTCATCAACTCCAGACAGGGCTAACCACCCTGTTTGGTTTCAATGTGCTGGTTGCTTTCAGCAATGTACACTACGAATCATCTGGTGCCTCCGCATCAGTTCCAACCAGTACACAGGAGAGACTCGTGGGGCTCACGTGTGAGGAATGTGGCAATTGCTGCAAATCGAACGCTGGTTTCGTAGCCCACCGTCGAGTTCACAACAATGAAAGTGTTGGTACGAACATGGTTGCCCAATGGGCCTGCGCTGATTATTCTCGTCTTTTTCCGTTGAAGATTGGCCTGAGTCAACATAGCCGGCACACACACCCCACCCAGCATAATGCAGATAAGCTTGACCGAGTGAATTATTCCGGGGCCCGTTGGTCCCAAAAAGAGTCACAATCGCTCTTGTGCCTGGCCAACAATTTATATCCGTCTTGTGGCACGCAAACCGCGCTGTTCGCGAGATTGGAGAAGTATTTTCCTAGTCGATCGGCTATCAGCATCAAAACCAGGTTACGGGTGCTTAACTGGGAAGCACCACAGGACAAATCATTATCTGGTGGCCCTGACCAAACTATCGGTCAAATAACGGCCTACTTGTCAGAAGCTGATGACTATAGCGTCTGGTTTAAGCAAACCGTGGATTGCGCCGTGTCACTCTTGGAATCCCATGCTGACAGTTCGCTTGCTAGTGTTGACCTTCTGGAATTTGCCCGAGGGTTGCAGTCTGGCACCGTGACACCGGAGAAAGTCCTGGCGCTTCTGGACCTCCACGCCTCCAGGATATTTCCACACCTGGAAAACTGTATCCCGACGCCGTCGTCAGTTAGCCCATCGGATGCCGGTCAACCGAAGACAGATCTGCCCAGCCAACTACGCCGCCGTCCAGCTCCTATACCCTCAAAGACGGAAAGATGCAGCGTCTGCTGTGCTCGATGTGTCACGGAAGAATCTATAAAAGGTAAATGCGGCCTACCTCTGGACGCCAAGCAGTATTGGAAACAGGTGCTCTCAGCTCCAAAACACGTGGATAGCCGGCCAAGTTGCATAGTAGTACCATCCGATTGGAGCTTGACCGAGCCAATTACAGGAGAGGAAGTCGGCCGTACGATCCGTTTACTGGGCAATTCGTCCCCAGGCATGGACAAGCTCACGCCCAGGATGCTCCGCCGGTTCAATGCTAACGCGCTCGCTGAGTATTTCAACTTACTCTTATTATCTGGGGGTTGTCCCCCACATCTGTGTCGTGCCCGTATTACGCTAGTTCCGAAGGTCCCAAATCCGACTTCACCGGATCAACTGAGACCGATCTCCGTGTCATCCATTCTTGTCCGATGCTTTCATAAGGTGCTTGCTGATCGCTGGAGTCGTAGATTGCAACTACCCTCACTCCAGTTTGCATTTCTACATCGAGACGGTTGTTTGGAAGCTACATCGCTGTTACATGCCCTGCTTCGTCACTCTTCAGCGACTGCTTCTAACCTCAGCTTGGCGTTTGTTGATATCTCGAAAGCGTTTGATTCGGTTTCGCATGACACAATCGTCAGATCTGCCAAGGCGTTTGGAGCACCGTCACCTCTAGTTCGATACATCGCACAGTCCTATGAGAATGCTGTAGCAGTTTTCCCCAATTCCGAGGTCCACTGCCACAGAGGTGTGAGGCAAGGAGATCCACTCTCCCCATTATTGTTCATCATGGCAATGGATGAGGTTCTTGGATTGTCGATGCCGCAACTGGGATATCAGTTCCATGACACCCTAGTAGATGGTTTTGCCTTCGCTGACGACTGGGTCGTGTGTGCAGAAAGTCAGGCTCGCCTTAAAGAGAAGCTTGAAGCTGCTGCTGTCGAGTTGGGAAGAGCTGGTATGAAGATAAACGCCCGAAAGACGAAAGCGATGGTGATTTGTGGGGACAGGAAACATCGGGCGACAGCAGTCTCAGTCGAACCATTTTGCTTCGCCGAGGAACTCATCACTCCTCTGGGTCCGACAGACACCGTAACATATTTGGGCATTCCCTTTACATTCAAGGGGAAAGGGGTCTTCAACCACCGACAGCATCTGCTCAAACTGCTCGATGAGGTGACGCGTGCCCCGTTGAAGCCGCATCAAAGAATGGAGATCACGAGGAACTACCTGATACCGAGGCTGACATATTCGCTCGTGCTCGGCCAAGTCCACCGAAACACGCTCAAAAGGTTGGACAACTACATCAGGCAATCTATTCGTGGCTGGCTACGTCTACCGAAGGACACCCCGATCAGCTACATCCACGCCGGTAAACAACATGGGGGACTTGGTATCCCAAGTCTGAGTGCAACAATCCCGATGCAGCGGAGAGCGCGTATGGAAAAGCTCTTTTCTACCCAGTGCCGAGTACTACGCAATGTAGTCAACGATTCCGCATTTGGCAAGATTGTTCGGGATCTCAGCCTTCCGATCCGAGTCCATGGTGCATGCGTAAACACCAAGGAAGAGCTGGTGGCTGCTTGGGGCGATAGTCTGCACAACAGCGTTGACGGTCGCGGTTTACGAGAGTTGGTCGCTTCACCCCTTTCGAATCGATGGCTTGTATTTCCAGAACGAGTGTTTCCTCGGATATTTATCCGCGGTATCCAGCTCCGATGCAACCTGCTCAGGACGAGAGTTAGAAGCGCTCGGCATGGTCATGGTGGCCAGACGATCTTATGTCGTGGAAACTGTGGCCAACCGGAGAGTTTGGTGCATATTTTGCAGTCCTGCTGGATCACGCATGATGCCAGATGTGCTCGTCATAATCGGGTTGCAAGGGAACTCGCAAAGCGTCTCCGTCGCCTGGGATACACCGTCTTCTAGGAGTTGAGAGCACTACTTCGACGTCCTTCATCAAGCCTGACCTAGTCGCTTTTCGGGAACGCCAAGCAACTGTGATAGACGTCAGCATAGTCTCGGATGGGCGCAGAGTGACTATGTGGAATGAGAAGAAGCAGAAGTATGGTGCTGATGAATATTCCCTCGCCATAATCTCAGCCCTACGCGCAATTGGTTGTGATGTCGACTTTTTGGTCCACCAACCAATGATCATCTCTAATCGAGGTATCTGCTTTATTCAATCCGCCAAGGCTGTTATTGGACTGGGACTTCCTAAGCTCACAGTCAGTGACTTGTGTTTGCTGGCCATTGTGGGCTCTCTGCGTACTTACGACACTTTTATGCGTGGCACATGGAGTTGAGTGCACATTCTTGCCATTGAATCTCACACCAGACCCAGTATCACGGACACTTTGTGCTTGATGTGCGAGTCTTGACTGTGCTAGCGCTTACCGCGCCTTGAACAGCATTCAGCATTGTTTGTCCTTTCCTCGGTTGTTGGTCTTTACACGCGTTTTTTCATACCAAAATTCTTACATACGTTGGGATCCATCTGATCTGACTGGAATTGTTGGTGGCATGACTTCAAATGAGACGCTTCTCTCTTTTTATCTAATATTCTTCCCTAATTCTCCTGAACCCTTCCACATTCATTGCTTGCATTTACTTTTTATATCTATGGCCATGCTCTTCAAAAATAAGCGATAGTAAGTGAAAGACTGCTGCAGCAAACTAGGTGTAGTTTGGATTTCACACTAATAATCAAGAACTTCGTATAAACCTCTAAAGTTCGACCTGGGAGAGTAGATGAAGACCGACAGCAGAAATACATAGACTTTCGCTCGAAAGCTGTGTCATGCTACATCTTTACCCGGACGAAGTTGCAATCTTTCACTTTTTCACAAGCAGAGCGTATGTTATTCACAACAAAAGGTACGAACATTTAAAATATCTAGAGAAGATAACGTACTCAAGATCGAGTGTCAAACAGGTGACACCGTCTGGTTCTCCAGCCACAATGTTCGCAGTTCGTAACGTGTCTCTGTTGGAAAAAGACTAAATTGATCAAGGTTGATCCAGATGTAAAGTTTTCCCCAAGTTAAATCAAAATGACCATATCAACTGCTTTTTACCATTTGGAAAAGTATTTCTACCAAATTCTACTACCACAACCCCGTTGATTTATCCACAAGCAGCGCTTTTTAGAATAGTGATTCCAGGAATGAAAAAACCTACACTTTGTGCACAGCAATTCATGCTAGACAGCACCAGGCCATTACCACGAGGTAAACTTTACTTTTTTGCAGGGTGTACGTGTCTTCTTTAATGTTGTCAACAACCGCTTGAAATATGCATTTGAATATTTGATGACCTTGGCTGATGGAAGTGAAAGGACACCCATCATGTCGCTATCAGTGCCTTTCTGTTGTTTTAACATACTTTTCCTGTTCGTCAGTCTTCTAAAACTTCTGATTAGAAAAACAAACGTTCAATCTAATTCATTATTATTTCTAAGTTTCAGCAAAGTGTGTAGCATTCGAGCAAATTATATATACCTGCTATGTACGTTCTAACACAGTAGTCCAAAAATTAGTTCCGGGTATAAGTCACGTGAGATTTAGGTTGGTTTGAATGCAGATAATATGTGGTGACTGGTTTACGATGAGGGTATGATGAATTGATAATGAGAGTAACTTGAGATTTCTTGACATTGTTAAGCAACTTGTCCAGAAAACAGGTCGACTTTTGGAGAACACGACAAACTGCTGTCCTCGTGGCTTCAAACCTCAAAAATGAATCATTTTCAATATGACAATAGGTAGACTCTGCTTATGGAAGACGAGAATCGAAAAAAGCAAAGCAAAATAAACCCAATGAACCTTATGGAACTGGACGTGGTATTCAATATTAAATGTGGTTTTTGTTTGATTTACAGATCGACAAAAGAGACTGGTAAAGTCACAAGGAGCTATTTACTAAAGAATTGAAAACAAACAAAAACAATGGGGCTGTTCAGTCTGCTTATATCCCAATGTTCCAACGCTTTTAGAAGGCAAAAGTATATATTGGATAAGGGGTTGAGGAACTTTTACTGCTGACAAAGTTACACTGCCGAGAATCGGATGGATATGAACTGCATCCTCAGTGTACACGGAACAGTCCAGTGTTTGCATGATCCCACGTGGAGCTATTATTCAACCTGACCCAGTTTTCTCGATCCAGTCTGTAACAAATCCATAACGTAATGATAGAGAAACATAAAGGCACCCTTGTAACACCATGCCTAGTGAAATGGTGTACAGTCTGGTGACCCCTTGCAGTATAAGACTTGGTTTGTCTCCAGTTTTAACCCAGGTAAAAATAAGCTAAATGAACATGCAATGCTGTTCATGCATTAAGCGGAAATTTAGTTCAATTTGTTTGTTACGGAGCCAGAAGTTTGGAGTCATTCTTTGTCGCTGTCTTGGACTGAACCTGATGATTTACCATTCAACTTACTTTAAAATAATAATATCTTCGAACGCTTTTCGCAAACTTTCGTCGTTTAAAGGTAGCCGATTGATATAATGCAGAAATGCGTCCTGGCAAACATTGTTCACTCTGTTGCAAGTTTTATATAGAACGTCTGCCATGAGCAGCTCTGGAATATCTGAAATCTCATTAGCCTTGGACGTAAAGAATCGGTCAAACAGCGCTACAAAGTTAGTTTGTGGACTTATCACTCAAGCTATCAGGAGACATGATAAGAAACAAGGGCTTCATGGGTACTTGTGAACTACTTGTAGAGAAGTTTCTGGCAGATACCTCATTAGCCATATTTTTGTACTTAGAAGAGCTTCTCTTCTAACCCTGATCTAGGTAAGCGTTTTGCCTAGTGTTTTTTAACTTCGTTATAACCTGAAAGCCACCTGGAATTCATAGTGATGAAGAGATTGAGTTTACAAGAGTACATATTGCCTTTACTCTAGCAGTCAACTCTCAAAGCAGTCCATAACTGTGGTCAACTCTAAGTGCGGAAAGATGTTACTCACCCTTTCAGTGCCATTTCTCCAAACCACTCTCCACGTCCTAGTGTGCGAATAAACTTAGGCTTTGTGGACGTGTTGATCTCACCAGATTTTTCGACCTCTTGCATGGTTACATCCACTTGCCCTTGGCACACAATGTAGAAATTGTCACCTCGAGCACCCTGACGGATGACGTATTCGTTTGGCGCGTAGCGTACCTCGACCAACTTATCGGCCATTTGGGACAAAGTGGTATCGGGCAGGTCATGAAACGTTGGCACACTTGAACAGAAAACGGTAGGTGTGATTCAGATTGTCTGCAGAGTTCCTATTAAAGCTATGACAAATGTTTATCATATTGTGTTTGTCCCATAGAAGGATGTCGTATAACAAAAGATGCAGGGAAAACAACCCGATTAGACTTGCCAAACAGTCGGCATAGCCATCAGTATTTTGCATGTTATTTTCAGGGAAGGCCTAGGAGAATGGAAGATGCGTAATGCGCTTTTGTAGGTGTTCAAATACACAGCCTATATCAGACGATCAAACTCACATCGTCTAGGCATGTGCGACAAAGCACGCGTAAATTCCGGATGTCTACATAGGACTTCCGGTAACCCCCTGTTTATCCGCTGGTAAAACACCTTTGTGACGATCTGGAGGTAAGTGGTTTAACTCCTTCAAAAGTTTTTTTTCTAGTTCAAAACAAACGCAATTGAGTCTGAAGGTTTAGATCGAAGTCTTCAACCAACGGCGCTGAGCTGAGGCATCCTGGAGGACGTTCAAGTTTTCAGTATTGTGTGCTCCTCGTGACAATTAAACCTAACACTGTTTTCTCTTCAGGTATCAGTCGAATTATGAAAAGTACAAACTTTTGGGCACACCAACCATATGATGATCAGTGTAATTCATGCGCCTGTGGCATACACTCTAAGCAGGTATTCAGTTTTGGTGCGATAGTTTCGGAGACGGTTATTTAGCTCAAAGCACTTTGGCACACTGCTGTATCGTGGGTGACCGTCTGAACTGAACCTGCCAGACTACGCGATAAGGAGAAGACAGAGAACCCTGGACACGGCCGTATTGTCAGGACAAACATACAGAGCTTCTGCGTAAATATACAGGATACTAAAGGATCAAGTATGGTCGTTCACTTATTCGTTCTGTAGAGCCAATGGCGACGTTCCTGCCGTGAACAACTTCACACCTACCCCGCTGGTAGCATGCTGCTAAGCCGTGTTTGGTAAGCTCCGCCAACGCACCTGCTCTCCGGAACGTGTGGGACCGATGGTGACCTTGGGGACGCTTCGTTCCTTCACATGTACTTTTTTCATATCTGGACGCGTCCCGACACACACAAAGCAAATGCTAGTATCAACTTTGTATTATTTTCGTAAATTTCGGCTGTGGTCCCACTCATTCTAGGTCTTAGCGTATCTACTCAGTCCGTATTCAGTCTCATCATTACTGTGCAAAAGGAAATGATTTTGTGTTTGCGTCCACAAATAGCTATCTCAGTTTTTTCTCTCCGGTCGATCATTTAGCCGCTGCTTACCTTTGCGTATTCACCATAAATCTGATATTCACCCATTCTGTTTAGTGATTTCGTCCCATGTAAAACTCTCGACTGCTTTGCGCCCGCTCACTGACAGTGCATCTACATACTGAATGCATTCAAGTCCGAACGGTTTACAGCAGGAACATTCGGAAACTTTGGACACCGCAAACAAAAAGTCAACTGATCACGCGTTTTGCAGTACCGGGGGGCATTTTCAAGTTTATAATAGTTTAAATAAATTTGTTCATGCTAGCGGTTCATGCACACAAGGGAGCAGGAACGGAAGTATTTTCAATCTCTATAAATTGTCATTACTTTCCGATTCCGCCTTAAACTTAAATTCGCTTAGCTGATATGCAATACACTTACGTTTGACCCACTGAGTGTCCCAAAACTGGTGCATTGGACTGGACGCACTTGCTTACTACTGGGGTTCCTGTGTTTGAGCCTTTCCGGATGCTGGGCCTAGTTACTGCCCTAGCTATACCCATTTATAGACCAAATTTGATTAAATCGCGCAATAGGCTGTGCGTGTTCATAACGCCGCCTTGCAACATTTCAAAAGAAATCTGCTTACTCTAGGAAATGCATATGAAAGCCTGTCGCTTGATCAAACACGAAACGCATTCCAATTGAAGATCCATTCATCATATTCAGGAAAGAAGAATAGTATCTAAGTCACATCAAAAGCTCAGAGTCGCAGGACGGAACTTTCTGAATACATTCAAGCCAGAAACTCAGCTGACAGTTATTGTAGTACAAGTTTTGTTAAACATGTAGGCTTACTTACCTTTTCAGAAAAGCCAGTCTGCTTTGAAGTCTCTGGATGTTCTTTTTACGGAGAATGGTCTGAAAAGATTTCCGGTCAATTGCCCATAACCGACAGGCGGTTGCCGCTAAGATGGTAAAAAGCGAACGGGATTATGGAGTGTAATGGGAGGTGGCTTGCGTAAAATCCGGCTGGTTAGTGTTAGGTGGGTTTGGGTCCTTTCAGGTAGAACTGGAAAAACCTCTTGCTGGGTTTAAAAACGACTCACTGAGCTTTTATTCACCTAATAATTGAAGACTAATTTTTGTCAAAGATCAGATCTGCAGTAAATCGCAGAACGTTCACCAAGGAAGAAAACTGTGTTTAACAAAGTGCTATTCTAGGTTCCTATCGATCGACTTGCCTGGATGTAACAAATAATGAATAATGGTCATATAGTTCGCTGGGCGGAATTTCATTTTTTGAATTTTTTATATTAGTCATTGGAGGTGGACTAAATAATTTAACTGATTACTTCAATCGATGCTGACATTCCTGTAAGGTAAGACCGAGTTATTTGCAACGTTTTTTCTTCGGTCACTACCTACTTAGACAGTTACATGCAATATTCTAGAAGTACGTACTAATGCTAACTCTTCAACTTAAGTTGTTCCGAGAAAAATTAGAAAGAATTCATGATGCCGGTTTCATTTGGGGGTTTGTATTTTTCTTAAAAGTGGGTCCGATCCCTCGAAAATCGATAGATGACAGGTAACAAGCTTACTACTGGTGAATTTCCGAAATAATGGTAGATCCTTCTGGAAGACGTGAAGGTAACCGAACTTTTCGATTATGGCTCTAAAAATCGAGTAAAATTGTGTTGTGGACCGCAAAAAGCTGAGCTAACTGAAGAGTTTGATGCTTACTGGAAACCACCGGGGAGGCAAAAATTTAGTTCAAGGCTATTCTCTACTGGACCACAGATTTAGCACAAACCTTCAGTAAAATTCAACTCCTGTGACTTGATAGTTACCAAACGCTCCACTGGAGTTTGATGGCTGTTCTGGCAAAATCATTCTACTCGCCAGTAATCAAGGGGCGTCATCTGGATAACCTGACAGTAAGATGACATCAATGTTCCACATGTATTTGAAATTATTTGCAATTATCTAGGTTTGCAAATCCGTCGGTCTTCTCATGGTCGTTCGGGTAAAAGCATAAGAGCGCTAACCATCTAACCCTTTGCCAATGCAATTCTGAACGATTTGCCGGCAAGTGAAGCCACCCAATTTGTTGACTCATCTAGGTTAGACAACGGTCACACTTGGTGATCGGGCGCACAATTTTCCCCGCTTATTTATTTCACATTAAAAAAATATTATATTATTATTTCCACTTGTCTTCACGGTGGATGCATCCAACAAATCACCGTAGCACAAATGAACGATGTACTGTTCTATTTTTTTAGACTTCCTTCTCGTGAGCATGATTATTTTTCAACACTGTCATTGTAAACCCGGGCTAGTCCAACTCAGGTCACATAATGCGAAGTATGTAATGTGAACGTAGGCATCAAATTTGTAGATGTTTATTTCGTATCACGTCTATCTACTGCAGATCTCAGACCCAACCGCTAAACATGTTGCAACGCCCTATTAACTTCAACAAAACCAATGGTTGTTGTTCACGCGGAAGAACTGAAGCACCTGATGAGCTAGGAGCGCTCAAGAATTGGGAACAAACTAGGAGCAATCCCGTGACTGTCCACACAGAGTGAACTTTGCTAAAACCTGAACAAATCCTCATTACACGCAAAGGTGTCCATCCGCATTTACATTTACTCCCTTCAGAACACACCAACATCCATTTCGGTACCATAAGGCGACATTGTACAGCGTGTTATCATTATTGTAGGAAGACTGACAGCATTGGCTGAAAGTACAAAGACGTACCAAAATTTAAACGTCAAAAAGGAATACAAGAGAAGCGCAGGTATCTAACGCATATGCTTGTTACTTATTGATTTTTTCAGTGTTCTTGCAATGCTTCAACATATTGTAAACAACTGATCAGGCATCCTGATTTTGCGTTTCCATTTTGATGCGATTTGGAGAATACTTGAAGGATATTTGATCGATTTACCTTACTTTTTCTCCACCAACTTCGCAAAGCAAAAACCTAATTTGTTCAGGAAGAAGGCTGTGCAAATGTGTCGGCAAAAGCGATCAGTCGCTTCGAGGAAGTATATGTCGAAGCTACACGCAGAAATGAGCTCCTCCGTGAATGTGTGGCGGCTAATGGTGCCGTATGACAGCACCAGTAAGTTGTGTTTTCCCGACTGTCTTAGCAGGAGACTGCTTCACGAATCGGCTGACAGATCCAAAATATATGACCACATTGTAAGTGCTATTTAGGCAGACAGCGGAGAAGCAAATGTTTTCACCAAACGAGTGACTGATCCGTTTAACTAATGTCTATCTACTCAAAAACTAGCAGGCTTCCAGAGACTTCAAAGGGTCGTGCTCTTATCCAGGAGTATTTCGTTAAAGTACTTACCCCTGCTTCTTATCTGCACTTTGGAAATGATTTGGAGAATGTCTTTAAATAAAAATAACCGACTTGTTTCAAGTTTTCCTGTCAAAGAGCTGTTTCACTTTTCCTTATTAGTAGACCAGATAGCTTCCCCAATTGCCCATAACAATCAGATCGTTTCATTCTTCTCTCTGAACTGCACGAATGCGTCAAAATTTAAGTTTTACTGCCAGTTTACTCCAGGCGCAGTGGTGAGATGTGTTCCACCTGATTTTGTGAGTACACCTCGTCCAGCTTACAGATATCTCATTAGGCAGGATACATAGGAGTGTTCTCCAACTGGCCATTTTCTCCTCGTCTTTCTGTTGCTAACATGTTCCGTTTTTGACTTTTTCATCTTTCCCACTTATGCTCATAGTGTAATGTTTGCGCTACGTGCAAGCCCTAGTTATTGCACTCACTGGAATCATTCAGTAGCTTCCATGGTTCTGAAATAGTGAGATACTTCATTTATACCAGTTCACAAAAGCCCACGGTAACATTTCTCACCTCGCTGCTGATAGTGTTTGATGTCAAAGGCGCGTCAAGATGGGGTGTTCGGAACTTGCCATCTCAAGTAACTTCAGATAGTTCTCTGACATTTACTTCATCTGTTCTAAATTCCAAATGTTGGCAATTTATACAACCACCTCATAACTTCATTGTGGAGGTTGTAAATTCAGGTGCCTTCACAGCTTATGTATATATATATATATATATATATATATATATCATTTGAACTATTCGACCAAAAGTATTGTCCCAATGTAAATCCGGCAAGCAGTAGATTAGGTAAGGATGTTATCAACTTGTGACAAGAATACACAGTGGCTGTGGCCGTATATTTTCTGTCTTTTCAAGTGCCCAAAAGCCCAAAATGCCTTTTTCATTTAGGATCATTTCAACCGGTACTAATGGGTCAAAACAGAAACCTATTTACTGGCAATGAAAATTTCCTTGCCTCAGTGATCTGGTACCTGATTTTTAGTACATTTTTAGTGCACTTTCCTGGCTACAGTTTCGGCCTGGAAACCTACATAGGAAGAAATATTCCTTCAAGATATGTATGCCCTTAATTTTCATATGTGTTTCTAATTTCAGTGCATAGTCACCTTAAACTTCATCAGTCCTTTTTTGTATTGTTTCGACTTGAATCCTGTGCCCAGAGTCCCCTTTGGATTAAGGCGGTTCACGAAACTCAGGTAAAAATTCTTATTAGTAACGGTCACGAAAACCTGATGACAAAAGAACCTCCAAAGTTTAAGAGGATCGTTGCATTTTTTCGGATTACCAACTCACTTAGTTTATGTAAGTATGGGCAATGCTAATGATCTTTCATACAGACGGGTATGTGACTCGTTTTATTCATTGAAAAACAGAAAACAATGTGTTGAATTTGACTGTTACACAGCATAGACTGTCAAGACGAATAATTCACCCTTGCAGAAGAAAACACAACTCAAGCACGCAGAAATTCTTGGGGTAGCGCATGTAAGCAAAATTTTCTGGTGCCTAAGTTAGAAATAATTTAAAACCAAACAACCTGCTCTCGGTGTGAAGGAGTCAGAGTGCTGGTTGACCACAAGAAAAGGATTGGTTCTGCAGGACTGATAGTGAAAAGTTTTCAGTACTCTTGCATCTGCACAGAAGTAAACGTGACTAACCAGAAGATTTAAAACTCCTAAGCCGCAGCCAAGTTAGAGGATTCTCGATATGTAGGTCATTGTTCACAAAAGACTAAGCCCACCCTTGAGTCTGGGCATCACCTGACGTCCGACGGACCTAGGTGCTATTCACAAAAACAGCAGAGAATTTCATTTATTTCGAAACACAAGCATTACACATTCTTAGTAGATTCAACCCAACAGCTGTCAATTCACAACCGCTTTCTAGAATGAGGCAGACAGTAAATTAGAATTTGTTTTTCACAATGCAAATTATGGGCTCCGCATAAATAATCGCGCCTGCACCCTGAAAGCCAAAGTTAGCCAGGAAAGATTAAATTTTCGAGCTTGTTCTGAAAACTGTATACATACTCCATAGTATCGAAGTGAAATGAAACCTTTTCACAAATTCTGTGCGAATCACCCTTTTTTGTTTTTGTGAAGCTTTTGACGGCAAAAAGTCCCATGCACAAAATTTAGGAGAAATCTATTTTCCAACACAAGTGGTTTTCCTCGCTCATACGAACAACCCAAGTTTGCGAAAACTATGATTTTTATCCTAATACGAGTGCTGCATAATTGTTATACTTCTCTTCACATGAGCCCGCGACAGCTCGGTGGTCAAGGCGCAAAGTTTTCACCAGAAGGTTCGTGGTTTGATCCAAACATTTGTAGCATCGCTAGTCCTATCTAGATTTGGGCAACCTGTCAGGGTCTCGACCCTCCTACTTCTTTCCGGTTGGCGTGGCAGCCAGGTCCCAAAAAATGTTACTGCTTGAGGATTTATTTATTTGTTTTATTACTGTCTACGCAACTTGATCATTTAGTATAAAATTAATTTGCGTGTAAGTTGACACTCAGATTTTTTAACTTTTATTAATGATTTGTTCTGAGGGACTGATTCGTTCGATGCCTCAGCAGACTGCACAAATTTATCTGAAGTCACCGTTATTCAAGGACGAGGATCCCCAGTCAATCGAGTTAGGTTACTTTTTTAAAGAAGGAGAATGTAGTCTCCCACACTCTGTCTTATGAACGTTTCGAACAGGACCAAAAGTGAGGAGGAACATGAAACTCTGAATGTATAACGGCGATTAAAAACAACGTGAACTGTTGTGACTATGAAGGACACTTCAATGGATTTTACCATGCGCGCGAGTTGAAAAATCATCAGGTGTGAGATGACATTTTTTTTCAATTTGTCAACATTAGCGGAACGTATCGGGCAGTTCTGTGCTTTTCGTCTTGGATTGATGTGATATATTTCTAATAAACATCCACAGAGTACAGCAACTTGCACATATTTGTATAAAGGTGTCAAATTTTGCCGTGAATACTCCTGGGTTTCTTGATGTACCCTGATTACAGTGGCCTGATGAATGCCGTAATAACACGCCCGATAAACCAACAAATGGTTTTTTTCCTGCAAAATGGTTACGGTTCATTTTGACCCATTTGAGATACAGGACCTATACACCTATTTTAGTTTTCCTTTGTGTATTTCGGTGGACACGCAAACCTCGTACATTGAACAAGCGAATGATGTAATTCTACTCATTTGACTTCTTGAGTAACGTTAGTGACGGGTAATCAGTAGTAAATGGATAGCTCCCTCAAGTGGCAAATCGAGGTTGAGTGACGTAATATATATATCTACAAGTCTTTAACATTGGCCGGCAACTCTACGTGAAGTAAACCGTCTGAAAATGCCTCCATTCGGCAACAAGTACTTATCCCAGGGTGGTAATGAAACACAGACAAACCATACATCTGCTTAGAAATCATGGACCATCGAAAACCACGCATGCAAACGGTGTTATCCAGAGTGTACTTATTACGGAAGCTAACCTTTTACAGTTGCTGTCCTTTCACAGTTGTAGAGGACGGCCAGTTCTCCAAGTACTGTGCATTTGTTGACGTCTCGAACTTTCACTCCATCCTTCCAAATTTCCAGGACTCCATCTGAAAAGAGTTAGGAAATATCAATTCATATAACTGTACACGCAAATGAGTTCACACTGTTCCATTTTACACAGTGAAAATTCGCAGCTGATTTGTTCGGGTCATGCACATGCACTTACTGAAAAATAAGAAACCCAGTACAAGTATAGTGTGTGAAAATATACCTTTGTTTGAACAACTAGCTTTGTGCTTTCCGGACGGATTCTTTATTGACTAAGTTACTGGGATCGCTCGAATTTATTCCTCAACGCTTGAAACCCAAAATGAGTCGCCAAGATTCCGTCTGATCTCTTGACAGTTGATGGCCATCAGTTCCAGCATCGGGCCACTTGTACAATTACAGTAGTTTGGATTGTGGTGTCACCCAGATACCCAAGGAGTTTTGAGGCAAGCTGAAAAAGTTTGTTAGAACTATAGGCGAAAACTCTTAGTATGTTTATCACGAGCACACCATTATTCTCGCGCCTTCCCGTTGCTCCATAAGACGGCATTTTTGCGAAGGATGTCTACGAGTAGGTCTCCACAAATCTGTCACGCTGGTCATTATTTTGAAGTATGCTAACCAATATGTCAAGTCACTCCTGACTGTGTGAGGTGTAAACATACGAAACCCTGTTGAACAGCCAAGGCGCAAAATTCGTTCAATCTTCAGGAATACAGCACTGAAGACGTGATTGTACTGTCCGTCCCACGTTCCTTTCTTCATTCAAAACTATCGCTGCGAAAACGCTGTCTTCCGTGGTGCGAATAATTCTAGTATACTCACTATTGTCTTAAAGAGGTGCCTTGGTTAGGTGAACAAAGTCACAAGAGGTCGCTAAGCTGTTCAAGCGCACTTTCAACGCAGATAGCCTGCAACTTACTTTCAACCTCCTATGTTTAGACAATTATAACCACCTCACTAAACAACCACCGTATGCTTCTAACACTGCACGTGCCCCTATGGAGCTCGGTAAATGGGTCGGCGACAGCAGCTTGCGTCCAAAATATATGCCTTTCTCACTGGCACGCAGGTCAGGACGTTGATCCCGGATTTCAAGTGTAAAAGTTTTACTTTTAGCACATTGTTTGCCATTACGCAGTCTGTTCGAACCTACTCCCTAGTCAGGTGACAAGAAAAAGTCGATAAATCACTATTTGACGCGACACCAGAAAATGCAACCCTCCATTCTACCTTTAATCACCTGTCTCACCACACAACGTCATTTGATTTGATTTTTGATCAGTCGGGTGTTTAAAAGTTGAGTGGCTTCAAAGTTACCTGGGCACATGTGAGAGGTTAACGACAATATACCCGGAAGAATTCCTTCGTCCAGAAGGATTGTGTTCTTGATCAATTAACGCCAGCGTGCATTTAATCTGGCGGCTATTTGATAACATTTATCTGTGGCTTGGCCTACGGTACACTGGATAGTTAAGCAAATGGGAACTTTTTGTACGAATCTGGCAATGGAAATGAGTGCTTCCTTGTCGTGTGCTTATTAGAATGAACAAACTGATATCAAATTTCCAGAGCATACTTTGATTGGCAATAAACTCATGTGTAAAATGCAAACAATTACAGAGGCCAATGGGTGAAATGGGTCGGATGAAGAGTAGTGTAAAACAATCTAAACCAAAGGATACCGTAAGAAATACATGGCACAGACATAAGCTAAAGTAATTGCATTAGCGAGTCTGAAAACTGAAATCTGTGAGCTGACTATTTAAAATTGTTAGTGCTGTGCTGGCAAATATCCGGAATTCTAGATTAATTATGGTTGTAAACGGACTGGAAATACGACAACAAGGTAGCACCTTTACGATGGACTTCTGGTTTCTTCAACAACTATAGAAACTCCAGGTTTAACAACACTAATGTTTGTGCGCTGGTTCATGAAAAAAAACACTTTTTCTTGTACCGTGCATTGTGCATCTTCTCACATACAGATGTTTAAGATGCAAACCAGTTTAATGACTTGATTGGAGCACTAACACATACTGTATTCAACCTAATAAACGCCAAACACAGTGCAAGCGTCCTGGTATAGGCGGTAATAACGGAACAACGCTTCAGTACCTTACTCAACAGCAATTTTATCGATCTGCCAAACCAATCGATATGTGACCTCGACTGATAAGAAACTTACTAGATCTAACCTACCATTATGCATGCATATGTGACTGACCTCCAAAAATAACAGCTTTTTAAGGGCATTGAGATGAGGCACCGCTATATCGTACGGTAATCGATAATGCGCACGCACTGTTCTGTTCCAGAAAAGTGGACATTTGTGCATGATACTTTCACACCTGGAAACCGGATATAATTAAAAAGCTTCAGTGGCTCTTTCGACCAGAAATATGTTTACATAAGTTACTCTCACAGGACTAATTATTTCTTAGTTTGCACTACAATTTAGGAAGTAAATGCCTTACCGGCCGTTATTAGCATGACCAATGCACCTCGTTCAGCCTTAGTGGATTGTCACTCACTATCATGCTGAGTAAAATTGAAGTTGGTTAACAACTCTTAGTGATGAAATATTGGATCACCTCGTTGAAGTCTACGGTAATGAAGGCGGATCTGGATGAATATGAGAATGTTGGAGGAATCCCACTCCTTAAGGATACCACATCTAATACGAAGCCGTAAATCGTGAACTCCTGCGTACTTTACCTCAGTTTCCACAAGGTGTTCCTTTTTGAAGACTTCTTGGCTGTCTGCAAAGACTCCTGCACCATCGTGTTTCAGCTGAATAATGTGAATTATTTATTATCTGAAAGCATGGTGATACCATTTTCACTATTCGTTTAAAAAGCATGAATAGCGTTTTACAAACATCTAAAGACGTCCCGTAATTACGCCCTTTGTTTATCTACCTGGAAAAGCAGACGCCATTTTGAGATGTGCCGGTAGACAACTGATCATCCGACTACAAGTGTATGACCTAGCAGGCAACAGCCTAGACTGAATTCGGGGATGGGTTACAATTTCACCATAGTATTAAAGTGTCACCTGTGGCTTAGAGTTCAAACAACGCAGGAAGAATCGTATTTCCGCGACCAATTTTTAACTCCGAAAATGTGTATGGATGATGGTAGCAAAGGTGAGATGTAGGCACATATGTAGGGAAACATTTGTGCAAATAAAACTAAAACGGCTCCTCTGAGGCAACTCCAATAAGCGTTTTATTAGTATTGCAGCGCAGTGACAAATCCAAACCAAAGTGAATAAGGTTCGCAGAACTTCTTTTGGCTTGAAAATAATTTTACTATTGAGAAAATATGTTTCGATCAAAAGTATCTTTCTTTAAACGGAAAATCTTTGATTTTTCCCTGAGTGACCCTAGGAAAAAAGATCTTTTGCAGGAGGAATTTCTCTCTAGTGTAAATATTCCGTGGAAAATTAAACAGCTTTTGACCACTCAATTTATGCTGACGTAATAGTAGCGTGCTTACATCACGTTGTCAAATTTAGTTGGTAAACATTTCGAGAATAGAACGCGCATCTTACTTGTGTAAGGCTATTCTACCAATATCTCTATTGAAAAATGAAGAATACCGTGGGTTTTCCCACATGGACTCGAGCAAATGCAAACCTTAATCCAGCAGATATTCCGTGGAGCATGCACATGGCTGTAAGGAAATGGCTTAATTGTACCCTTACATCTAACACAATTCTTTTAAGTTTTTGTGTGATTCTACTTCTCCTCAATGGATGCATTGACTTTTGCAGATATATGTATANAGAGAGAGAGAGAGAGAGAGAGAAAGAGCTGGCTGTTCATTTGGAGTGTTCATCAACTTTTATTAGTGAACTGCCGTCGGAGGCAATTTCTTTTTCTCACTAGTCCCGGATATAGCCAAGCTACAAGCAAGAGAGCCCATTTTGTGTAAATGTAATAAAACAACTTAAAAATTTGTCACAGTTTTACAGTCAAATTTTGAAATATCATTGGCCTGGTCTTCCCAGCGGAAGTTCGTTTATCACCTGTCATTCGACCATAGCAATCAAAACTTTGAAGGCAACCCAGAAGCCATTATGTTTCACGGTAGCATCCCGTTGAAAGACAGCAGTTACCTGCGATCGGCATCTCGCATCACTGACAGGAGGACATGGTGCTCAAAGTCACGCACGATATCCACTAGGAGGATTTGGGTGCAGAGCTGTCCAATGCACACTCTCAATTATATTGCCATTCAATGGTACATGACAAGCGATTTTCCAGTATCTTCAGTGAGAACAGGAAGATCTGACTTGAAATTCTCAATGGACCAGACGATACAATGGCTTTAGTCAGTGCTGTCTGGTTTGAATTAAGCCCGTTAAATATACACTCAGTTATAGGAGCCTTCGCGCTATTACTACTATGACAACATGTGTGACTTGGTCTCATTTCCCCCAGTGACGTCAGCGGACTGCGTCACATTGTCCCCCCCCCTCTGATCCATTCTACTGGTGTGCACCATCATATTAGTTGGAGATATGTTACATCGTCCGGCGGACCTAGTCAGGTGAACACCTATACTAATTCATAGGTGAAACGGTATATCCAAGGAATCATAGGACTGAGTAGGCCGCTCTAAGTCTATCATAAAACAACTCTTACGCTGTTATCGATGTACCGGTAATGGACGTTTTGTGGTCCCTTCTTATTAATTAAATTTAAACAAGCACGCTGCAATCTTATCGGCATGTATTATGATGTAGACTAGTATAATGTAAAGAATAAATGTAGCTGTACCGATTTGTCGCCGATAGACCAACAAAGTAGGAAAAACGGCCGAGGCATCGGCCGATCTGCAAAGCCAGTTCACCTCTACTTCGCAATCTAGTTGCTAAACTTCGTACAACATGTCGTGCTTTCTATCGCCCACAATGTCCTGAACTGACCTGATATGTATGTTCGATGGCCGAATCACTACCAAACATCTGTCTCACTGCACAACCATTATGCCATAGGTAGGGGTTTATCGACCCAAACAACCACATTTTTTCCGGGCCATGAAACTACTAAGCACAAACAGGGGACGATATAAAATTCTAGTCTGCGTTAGGGTGAGGGCAGGAAACACAGCTGCCTTGAATTTTTGTCGAATCAGCACAGAGTGGAACTGACTGTCTAACTAGGAAAGTCTGTGAATTCCGATTGTCATTTTTAAAGACTTCCATCTAAGTACCTGACGTGCCTTTTAGTGACTTTATCATTTCTGGCTTGCGTCACTTGACCCACACTAAGGTGTTATGGACTAAACGCGGTGGCTGACACAAGTTACGTTTATTTTTTCCAGTTTTGATCCATAGAGCTTCTCTGAGATATAAAGTAAGGCTAGGGAACCAAGTGAGTTGTTCGTCAACACATGAACACATGTCAATGAGGACAATTTATCAAGTTTTATCCCCTCAGATTTTATTGCCATTAAATGCTAACATGTGCACCATGATTTCTGTAATAAAGGGTGCTGGATTTTCGCCTTATCTTTTAACGACAACATTTATGTGACTGGGTTTTGGCTTCCTCTGTATCAGTCAGTCAGACTTTTCGCTCATATGTCACCCCAGGATTGCCAGTTTCTTGTTTCAAGATAGTCCCCTAACCTAATAGTAGACTAAACTTTAGATATTTCTACGCCTCTTCAGTAGTTTGGGGTCAATTTCACAAAGGGGGAACCAAGGAACTAGGAGCAACTTACCAAAAAGAACGTACACCAAGTCCCCAAAGTCGCCCTCGTTGATCAGGGTTTCTCCGGCTCGATGAGCAATCAAGTACATGCAGTCAATCAAATTGTTCAATTGATCTTGCGCCAAGTGATTAAGGAAGTCGTTTTCCATGATTGCTTGCTTTATAATTTTTCTGACACTAAAAAAACATGGAGATGCAGAACAAAAAACATAGTCACCTTGAAGAACAGTGCAGTTTTCCGTTGACTGAGATTAGCGTCTTTCACAAACCTTAGTATTCTAAACATGCGGCTAGTATCAGTAGGCTTTTTCCACGATAGCTTTGGTGTAGTCACAGACAAAACGAATCAGTTCCAATATTTTTTTGAGATTGTAATAGCTAACATCTATATGAAGTGTTTCTTTTTCTTACATTTGAATTTCAGTCAGACACCCCGGACCGGTCCCGTAAAAAGAAATCTATCTGGAAAAGTCAAAGCTTTATCGAATTTGCAATGTCAGGGCAGAAAAATATGGTCCTCCCATATTTTAGGAGAAGTATGTTGAATCAACCCGTTTGCTCTTCAGGAACGTTTGCATTTAAGATTGCTTGTGTTCAGGCTATTTGGAGCACGCAGTTTACAGTAACCTGACTAAGGGCACACTACAAATATACCGGAATTATAGGTCTTAATTGTAATTGAAGAATCATTCTGGAAAGATGTCAACCAGCGGTCCATGATCTACTATCCCAGATGTCGACCAGTGATGATCATTTGTCACAATTATGGTGAGTACTTCGAGCAACAAGAATGTTCTCTCACATATGGCCCAAGATTTAACGGGATTCTACTGCGGCCGTAAATAAAAGATGCCTGAGTTCGGCTGCGTTGGCTATCACAGCCAACATCTTTACTAGGTGAAAATACGTGCCATGCATATCATTTTTTTGCTTTTCACGGGAAGCGATAAACCTGTTATTAGGTACTTTTCTTAAAAAATATAGAGTGAAACAAATATTCCCTCTCTATAGTGATCATCCGCTAATAAGACTGTTTTTGGTCGCATAGTTGAAGACAGACTAAGGATCTTTTGTTCTCATGCGTCTTTCATGCAAACTGAGTACAACTATCACGCTTAATGTGTTTAGCTTAGCGCCGACAAGACAGTTCGGCTTTAGTAATTAAGGCTGAAATAACTAGATGGTCCAAGTTTTCAGTGTGCCCACAGAAGGAACACAGGTTTCGCCAACTCTCCGTCATGAGCATCATCCATGATATGGTCCGTGGTTAACTGGGCGTGAAATCAGTGGCAATTTAATTCATTAAAACATATGGCGTTCAACTAATGACAGCTTTTGAATTAAATTGCCCACAATGTCTATGCTTTCCAGATTTTCAGTGGCAAACTGTTTACGAAATTGGCCGGCTTTTAGTAACAAATTTATCTTGGAATTCGGCGGTTCGGAATCAAGATGATTAGTTGGGTTGTGGTTAATTAAATGCACAAGGATGCGAATTGCCCTGTGCTGACAACAAGATGTCTTAGTTGGGCATTGTGTAACCGATTTTTTTTGGTTAGCAGCAGACAGACAGCAGTAAATGGAATAGAATATGTTGTAAGCCGTCAGCGATTTTTTAACTTCGCTAAAGACAGTCGTGGCTCGCCACATCGTGCATTCAATCGATTAGTTCATGCAGTGCATGCTAGTGGTTGGACAAAACTATAATGAAGCACTGTCATATAGAGATGATAATTATGTCAAGTAATGGTCATCGTGTGCCGTACTAGATGCCTCTTTAGGCCGTATTACTGGATTGAAATGTGGTCAAAAACTCCCCCAGAATCCACGTGTAACCGTGCTATCCTCATTTGAGGTAAACAAATATCTCAGCATATCGGAAGTGTTCTAAATTTTTGTTACGATGAATGCTATGCGCTTTTGTATAAAATTACAAAGTATGTAATCGCTGAAAATTGGCCGGAAAAGCGGGACTTCCTATCCCAAACTTTATAAGTTTACCTCTGTTCCAGGTGTATAAAGATAGGTTTTTCCCGCAAACTATGTCAGCAGATTAGGAAAAATCCATTGAACAGACAAAGGTTAATTGGTCCCCTTCAGACTGTAAATAGAGTACAGAAAATTTTGAATACGTAATTACAGTAGCGTTACCTGTGACCACACCGACGTAACCCTTTTATGCTTTTGATCTGGAAAACTCAGGTTTGTACGCTATCTCCCTTGAGAATAAAATGGCGCATAAGACCAAATTATTTTCAACTGAATGTCGCTTGTCTACGAAAAAGAGTAATTAAAAATCATGTTGTGTTTTACACATACAGGGAGAAAATCAACTCGGAAACTAAACCCTAAAATGGGTTCACTGAAGCGTTTCGCAAAGATCCTTTTCTGAGTTCATTGAAACATAGGAATGTTAGTGACGTCAAATTCTGATTTGAGCAAGAATATAGGTGACAATTCATTTTTGTGTTCATGCGAAAGCTCAATTTTCCGGCACTGGTGAGTCAACGAAGAATCGTGTATCTAACTTACCATGGCTGATATTCTGTACCAGTGTGCCTGGATCACTCTTTGCCAAGGTATTCCACCAAGGCTCCTTGCTTAAAATAAACCTACATAGAAAGTGGAATGATTTCCTTGGGTTCCGAGTGCTACGTCTACTTGAGGATCTCCAGCAGGGTGAAACCGTTATTGAATGTTTAAAACTTTCTTTGTTAATTATTTGTAATAGGCATCTGCAGCTTTCAACAAAGTATCCTGTTGTGACTGTAGATGTCCAATATCTATTCAATTTCCCAGCACTTCAGTATTTTGTTTGACATATACGTCTTCTTG
Organism: Opisthorchis felineus; assembly: GCA_004794785.1. NCBI lineage: Eukaryota > Metazoa > Platyhelminthes > Trematoda > Opisthorchiida > Opisthorchiidae > Opisthorchis > Opisthorchis felineus. Next base: position 370,835 of record SJOL01006448.1, read on the forward strand.
CATATCACTGATACAGCTTGGCAGCAGTTGGACTCTACCTGTAAGGGCAAAATGACAACGCATCTTACTCCACAGTTTGTGCTTTTTATCGCCTTCACTTCATTACACACCTGTTCTGTCGACTTTTGGAATTTTCTAATTTCTCATCATTTTTTGTTTGTGTTTACTTCTGGTTTTTTCTCGAAGCGCATGTTTACTTAGAGAAGTGATTTTCCTAGTGGACCAAGGTCTAGGCACAGATCATCAAGATCAACACGCTGATTGCCATACGCAGGTCAATCAAACTACGGATGTTTTAGCCAACGTTCCACTGAGGATCTGCTGTTATCTCGTTATGTAGAAAGATGTTTACCTTAAACTGCTTCCTTGCAGAAATGCAGGTTTATGAAATCCTCTGGTCGATGGCTTCGACTAGCGTTCCTTGATGTTTCATCGTCGTACCGCTCAACTGCAATGTTTTTAAAAACCTTATAGCAAATAAACCAATATAGTTTACCAAAATAATGACGCAATAAACAACAAAAGTGTAAGATGAATGCAACATATTATCAACCAAACCATGACACAGTTTGTTTGGAAGGAATTTTGACGTTATCCTGGTGTTGCCGCCTCGATGTGAGTGACCAATATCTATTACTGCTATAAACCAGCCATCAGCTTATTTTGCTGATAGTGGAGTTTGGCACCTTCGTACATGCACCCTTGTAGTATAATTTAAGCAGTCCACGATGGAGTAAAACAAATACTTGGCCAGTTTTAAACATTAAGATGATGGACAGAAGTCACCTCCTGATTATGTGAAGTGCTTTTTATTATACCTTTTAAAACCTACACTCTTACGCAGTTACAATAGTGAGTCGTACTGTGTGATATTTAAATTAGTGGGTATGAGCCTCATGGTATCGCCGAGCGCTTATCATTGCGAAAGCGCTCAGTCCCTGAGAGTCAAAAATACTCCTCCCGACGAAACCTGATTCATTCTGTACAGAACTTACACCTAAAACCCTTACACTGACATAATCAACCAGGTTGGACTTGTTAGATCAATAGTTGTGATGTAGCTACGTCCCAAACTGATTGATGAGACATTTGCTGAAAGCTAGAGAAGCATTGAATGTAAAGGCGTTCGAAACCAGAGCAGACACTCTTGTACTCTTATTTTAGCCCATTGTGCATTTAGTAGACATATAAATCAACTGTGGGCCAAGAAGAAATGGCTGTCATAATTTGAGCAGTTACACCAGAGTTCCTATTGTTTTTCATGTTGCAATGTGAGAAAATTAACCTGAGTGAACGGTTACTGTAAACCTGATACAGAACACAAGCAGTTAGTTGTTGGCATATTCGCTCAGAAGGGTTAGAAATCTTAATAAGCCATAGTACTTACATATTATATCTGGGTTACATTCAGTCACGTAAAGAGTTTGGATGTCTAACAAGTAATCAGTATCTCATCTTGATTGCCCCCACAAAGTACACGAGCACAGGAAATATGGAGATTTCCAGAATGCCAATGAAACTGAAAGTGAATTAGTTGCTTATCGAAAACAATGACTGGAAAGTATCAGTTACTGTGTCGTCTGCACACAGATCAAAATTATCGCGAATCAGAACGCGAGAATTCTATGGAAAAAGAAAAAAGAACTCCTAAATACGAAGAAACAAGAGAGCGTTTCAGAGCTTCACTATGCAATGTTTGAAACTCAAACATTTCAATTTCAGCTGATTGACGGAAACCTCTTGCACACTTGGGTCTTACATCCAGCCAAGTCTGTCAGTCATCCACATACATCCATTGAAGATGAATGGGATAATTTTGGAGGACACGTAAGGTTCAGTAGGTTTTTCCCACATTTATATGAGAAAAATATCACAAAAATATATTCATGAAACCCAGAATAGCTCGTTGTGAATTAATTTAGCTTGTATGACCACCACATCTGAGTGGATTCATCGAGATACATGAAAGCATCAAGTTTGGAAACCTACACAGGTGTCAGAGTGTGCAGAAGTAGTATACACCTAATTGGCTTAGCGAATTATGCGGAAAAAAATTCCATTTAGGAACAATTTACGTATAACCAGGGCTTCACCCAAATGTGCATATGGAACGCAACAGTCGATCTATACAAGGAGTGTAACTTCCGGTAAATTTAGACTGCAGCAGTGTACCACTATAAATCATCAAACAGAAGTATGTATGTACACGGCAATTTTAGCCTGTGTACATATCCAAAGGCTCTGATTCTAAGCATGCAGAGTAAGTTTTCCGAAAAATGGTTTTAGTTCACAAACTTGCTTATTGAGTTAGGCCACAATTAAATGCGTAGGCTACAGGTTTTGGACTAAAACAATCTATAAAATAACAGTTGAGTTGAATCGCTTTTACAACGAGCGTACACATTTGAAAATGTTTGCCATAATCATGTGATTCTATGCCCGCTATGACAAGTTTGAAATAGTTGAGCCGTATGTGCGCTTCGGCTATTCCTTTTCATTATAGATTAAGATGGACGGAACCTTTTGTTTTAATTTCTGTTGAATTATTTAAAATCGGAGTGTTGAGAAAACGCCCGATAGAATGATGGAAACTAACGTCTACTTGCTAAGAGTTACCAAGAAACTACTTTACTACCTTGTCGTGATGAAAACCCCTTTCAAGAATAGTACAAATGATAATGCAGGGGAAATTTCAACACACTCTTCCGTTATTGCTAAAGTAATTTGAAGCTGAGCGTTTATCTGAAAATTCTAACAAACTAAAGATCAAGTAAAAAGTACGTTTGATTAAAATTTACGAACTAGGACCAACTGATTAACCCAAAGCCATATTGGTACTAGACTTGTAAAGGTCGCGATTATCCGTATAATTCGTACCGTACGAAGGATTTCACTTCTCTGAAGCGTATTTGATAGATGAATGATTCCTATCTGCTTTGTAATAATGACGTACTACGAACATGTCTGTATTGCCAATCTTTTAGCTTGAAGTTAGTGAACAATTTGCTATTCACGGATTGGATAGGAATGAATGAGAACCTATAACAACGGACCACCAAATCTCAATCAAACGGGAATACAGATTGGTATCTGTATTTTTAATGAGAACGATTATGGTCAATCAGCCGTATAATAGCCCAAAAAGGATTTATGGTGAGAAAACCCATCTACTTCAATTGAATGCCTCACAATATCTCCAGAATAAGTAAAACCCTCTAGTCGCTTCCATCAATTTATTCTCTGTAGTTTAAAACACCTCTTGCAAGCGTCATTTTAACCCCTTAAGAACAGAGATTTTTTCAAATGTTTCTTAGTAATGTGAACTTCCACAACGGCATTTCCCTAGTAGTAGAGTAGCATTTTATGATATTGTCGCTTTCTCGCAGCTTCACAGCATGTTGGATGGCTTGGTTAATTATAGGTAACTTATCACTTATTTGGGTGAGTCACGCCTTCCGCTACTTTCAACGAAGAGTACTTTCTGGCCCAAAGGCTCGCCTTCCGGGTCTTGAATCAAATGTACCTCACTAAACAAATCGTCCAAAAAATATTCCGCATTGATTTGACTTAGGATTTTGGTAACTGATGAATATCACATTTGCAGAAGCTGTTTTATTTTGCAGTTTGACGCCGAATCGCATGACAAACGAAGTGCAGGTGTTTCTAATTTTGGAAAAAACCTTTTTCTACTTTCTGAATGTTGTTCACAGTGACTACGTTTTGAATTTTACCAACAACATACCCATTGCAAATAAATTTTCGAAACTTAATTGCAGGTGCCGAAACTTTTGCACGAGATGGATTAGTTTAAACGTTCTCCGATAATCCACCGTTCAAACCAACTGTCTTATACCTCAAGACGTTTTTTCCTTGTTAAAATGTAATGAAAATATTTCTGAATATTGCTACAGTAAGAGTCTAAACGTTTGATGTGACAATTTTTCCATCTAGATGAACCTTAAATTCTGCGTCTGCAAAACGACACTAGAAGCAGCGCATAATTTATTTTCTACCCTTGTTGACTACGATTATTTGTCTTTCACATCGACTAAACTGAGAAGTTTGTTTGCCCAAAAGTTCACTAATGCCGCGTACAAACCGTTTCCTAATAATGAGGTCACAGAAGCGTGGCATTTCTTGACCTTAAATTAACAAACTGTGTAACATCCATGCGTAGCTTATACTTGCAGCTGATGGTCGCTTCATTCTACGTAGGATGAGACGTTGGATTGGTAAACGAGTGTACTAAAAACGGCATTTGAACTATACCACCTGAGATTCTGTGGTCAATTCGAATAGAGTCAACGGAATTTAGTTGTCACAGGGTATTTTTTATTTCAACAGGAAAATGGGTATACCTTATGTAAATGAAAGCAAGTCGCATCATTGAAAATCATAGAATCACTCTGCTTACGCAGCCATCGTGTAAGTAGGCATCATTAGGCTTGTAACTTTTTAAGCAAATTCAACTATAACGGGTGTTTTGTTGTTTGCGACTTTTTCGGAAGGGAACGCTTATGATATAGGGCTGTTTCAGTTCTGTACATTTATATCATCTTTCCAGGGGTTGCGGTCTTGTTTTTGGGTAAGAAGGTCCAATCTTCCTGTTTTGCTGATCTGATGTCTTGGAGGATCCTTCATTTTTAGGTAAGCTTCATTGAGTGGAAGCGAAAATTTGTCTGTTTCAACATGTGGCTTTGGATGAGAATATTGGTCGGCTCAAGCAATGAATTAAATAAAATGGGTTCCATTCTGCAACCAATAACACCGATAGCTTTGACAGCTTACAAATGTGCTTATCTCCATCAAAAAATGCACTTATTTTGCAAACAAATTCTGGGCTTCTTCACACCAGGTTTTTCTAAAAAATCAGTGGACAAAAGATGACATTTATTTAAGCATGTTCAGACCAAGAGGCTGGCTTCGAGCAACAGGACTTGCGTATCCAAGCCTACTTCTAATTTGTATCCCAACAACCAATTTAAAGCACATGAATTTATAGCCTCAGAGAAACAGTTTTATTTGCGGTTTTACTGAATCTTTCCATGATTTTCACAATTGGCACCTTTGGGAATCTCCAGCTAATCCTTAAGAACATCGCTGTATTACAGCCGTTGAAAACTGAGACACCGTATCGCCTCTCAAATTTAGTGACACACTGATATTATTTTGCGTGTTGTGCAGTACGCACAAGGCATGGTATGTGAAGGAGGTTTCTCATAAATCAGTCCGGTTTTGTGGTGCAATGGGACTCAGAACTATCCAACCCCAAACACCGTATTTGGAAAAGGAAGTATTTGAGCTACCCTACCAAGCTTAGCTTAGCGAAGATCATTTAAACATAGCTTTTATGGTGGGAACTACTTAGTGAATCTCACGATTTTGTAACACGGGAAATGCTAGATGTCATTTCCAGTGGTCCCATGTATCGCAGGATTTGCATGTTTTATTTGTTACGTAACCACATGCTGCTTATGGGAAAATTTAAGGACTCATATTTAACTCACTATGTGCACAAATTTCGGCACGAAATTTTCCCTCTTGACAATAATGCACTGATTTAGATAACCTAACAAGTAAGGCAAACCAGCTTTTTGGCTGGCAGTGGAGGTCCCGTACTTTGGTAATCAACAGAATTATGTTGCCCCACTCCATCTAGATCATTCGGACCTAGTTCGTAAATGAGCCATCAAAATCTACTGGATTTTGAAATGCCACTTCCAATGCTACTATCGAGCAACTGAAAACTCCTAATGACCCTTCGTCTGGGTGTCAGGAAAACGATGAGACTGTGCTTGATTCCATGGCAGAGAGGTCATGAGGGAAGCGCGTGTAGTTGCGTGGTAGCTCATTTACTAACAACTTTCTGTCAATTTACGAGGACTTGACAGTTTTCGGCCGTGTTTCCTTTAATTTGATTGTGCTTCGCCAACGTAGGCTCACATCACCCGCAATACCGTTACCTGCCTCCTTGTAGGTATATACATAAAAAGTGCTATTTAGTTCGCAGAAGGCGAGCAACCTATCAGGGAATGAACGTAAGCTTACGATATTCTAGGTGTATTTATGAGAATTCTCCAGGAAAATTAGTCTCCCTTCGTCGCCTGACCCTCAGTACTGAGTGCCTTATTTTGGAGCCTCCGTAGTAAAGCCTTTTTACCAAACAACGCCACAATCAGAATCGACGGTCTTTCCCGATCTAATCGTGAACTAATCAGGCACGTTACTTTTGCTTTGTGAAATCCAAATGCATTGTTGAGTGAAAAATCTAAATATTCTTATGATTCATTTTCAAATAAGTTGAGGATGAAGATAGACTAAAGACAGGTCTCTGCTTTAGGGTTTTTGAGCATATTACACAACTTGTTCATGATTTATCTTGCCAGAATCTTTTTTCGGACGTGGTTAAAGACCTCACCGACGAATGAACCTGCTAGCGGACCGAACTTTCAAAAAAGTGGTGATGGCCAATAGATCACCTCACTGTCCCTTAATAAGACTGTCACATAAAATAGCGTGTGATCATAGAACTCTTTAAGCGCCAAGAGACATGATGGAAATAGGCAGTAATTTTGGTGTGTCTTTTGGCCTAAATTTTCTCCTGCAGTTCTAACTAAGGTAAATCTGCCAGCCACATCACACCCCACATTCTACATTGATCACCATGGTCGTCTGTCCGCCAATATGTAACTGGACTAAGTGCGAATGCATGATGATAACTGTTTCAGGATTTCCTATCAACATCATACATTTGTGGCATATTCATGCAGATTGTTTGAATCATGTGCACTGCCAAAAATCGCGTGATTTTTTCACAATATTGGTGTTTGTACGACTGTATGCTTTAAAGATCGCTCCACCATTCTGAGTTTGTGAAACCCTCCAATAGGAGAGAGAACTGGGATATCTGCGGACGAATACTGTTCTGCCTTTGTCATCCATAGGTTGCAACCGTTTTAAAACATGAGCCTGTGGAAGTGGCTACAAAAGAAATGAAGTTTGAGAATGCACATATAGCTGTGCCTTTTTTCCGGGTATATTTGGATAGGGCCATGGAAACAAAACATTCAGAAAAACCGCTTATTAATTTTAAAGCAAGACCACATTTTTCAACCCGGGCGAGATCACGTGGACAGGTTTGTGGGGTAAAGCCTATTATAACCTTCTAATATAAGGTGAATATCTATTGGTTTTCGACGAAATTCTACTAGTTGTTTTTGCTTTTGATACTTGCAATATTAGACACCTCGATAGATCTTGCCTTCCACGCAAAATTATTTTGTAAGCGGGAGTTAACCAGCTTTTTCTGATTTTCAATGAAAGACAAAACAAGCTAGTAGTCGTCATTGTTCCATTAGGTAAACAGACCAAGAACGTGTCGACTACTTGAGGGTATGAACTTTTCCATCTTCATTAGTGATAGTGTACAATCGGTAGTGATATTTTGACCTTGTTTCAAAAGGAACTCAAATTTTTTCATGAGAAGTTTTCGGCCTCTACAAGCTACAGTAACGCTTATGTTTGGTAAGTGAATTAGAACTATTGAAAGGTGCCCGATGAATGTTGAGGCAACAGCAACATTCTATACCCCATTAACTTCTAACTTAAAAAATTATGTTCAGACTTATAAGCCTTATAGTTTCAATTCAAAAAGCCAAGTCAATAATAATGGCATAACATTCTGGTAACTTACTCATTGGGTTTCGGGTAACGCTTCAACTCATGTGTCATGATTTTTGACGCATCCTCCGGCTCTGCAGATATACCGATTCCACGCTTTCGGGGCTTAATGGAAGGTGTTGTTCCCCCACCAAGGCCATCACTAATGAGATTCATCTGGTTTGTTTGTCTGGAAAATACGCTCTGATATTTGTCCAATAATCCTGTCAGGTCCGCAATCCTACTATCTCTTGCCAACAGCTCACTTTTCAGTGCAGCTATCTCGGCAGTCTGCTTTTCTACCAATTGTTTTAGATTGTCTGTCGACATTTCGCTTGAGCAAATACACTGGTTTGTGGAAGAACACTTCTGAAGCAATATGCTCTTGAGGAAATAAACCGAGAATTCAGGTGCCTCTCAAACCCTTGTGAGTTTTGGTTAGTTTACTGAATGAATGGTCGACGTATAACGAATAAACAGAACAGGCATTTTGGTGAACCACCCAAACAGTCCATTCGTGTGGGCATTGAGGGTTTCAAACACAGTGAGGTTGATGAAATCTAGAAACAGTGATGCATCGTCCAATAAGTATAAGAACAAAGTTGAGCTTTATCGCTTTTAACTGTGGAACTGCTTTGGTGTTCGCCCTCATAAAGTAAGCGACTGTTCAATACAATTCCTAGAACATCTAAGCCAGGAAGTGTATCTACCGAACCAATGAAATTTTACTACTAACTCGAGAGATCAACCAATCGGGTTGGAGCGTTGTGCATCCAATGCTAGTGTCCATACTTCCCTGGTTATTCATTGGTTGGAGCTAATTACGATCTAGAAGACCATTTCAGTTTAACTGAGCTTTACCGCGCTTTTCTTAGAAAGCACCTTCCATTCTCTATTGGTGTAATCATGTAATACCGGAGACATAAAGCCACACACTTAACACTCTTCACTTCATTTAATATAAGTTCATCGTACGTACGTTCGCACACTTAAATCCAAGAAGGCTATAGAAATAGCTGGAGTATTGGCTAACAGATTTCCAGTGCATCCATCGTTAGTTGTTGTACACATGACCACCTCTGAGGCGGTTTGTAGCAAACGGCCAACTCGGAATTACTATAAGGCGAACTATACGGTCTCAAAAAGCGCAATTTCCTTCTGTCCATCGTTCAAGGATGACAGCATTACAAATCAACGTCATTTCTAAACCACTTGTGCCTAGCTACATACTTAGTTATCAGTGATTCACACATCAAGTGTGCTGTCAGAAGGTGTCCGAGTTACTTGCGTCACACCCCGCCTACCTGTTTATCTGTAGTGTGATAACCGACATTTCTTGGAAAGATGGAGATCGTTAACAAACAGTAGCTGATCACATCCCAGCTACCACACTCATCGACCACAAGTGATGTATTAGACGTGTGAAGTTTAATTTTTGTCGCGCCACACAAATGGGGCTGGAGAATTACAGGTTTCCGTATAGATTTAGGCAAAACGGTAGACCACCGGTCATGTGGACACAAATCCTGCTGATCAGAAAGTTGTGCACGCCGTATACTTGGGTGTAGAGGCGGTATTACGTGCGCGTTTGAGTAAGCTTCTTTGACAGCTCACCGTTGGTTTTAACTGGTTTGGTGCTCATCAAGTAAGATGGCTCGTCGAGTATTCAACGGTCTCATTCCGCACTCGAACACCAACTTTGCCACATATGGAGTTATTTGTAAGCTAAACCGCAGCTCCAGCAAATCGATAATCAGCTTTAACTTTTTTGCCCGAAGGCCACTGCGACTGATTGTGTACGAAAAATTAACTGCTCGCAGCAGAGCTCCATAAATTACACAAAATATTTGCCAAAATTTGTCCACCGTTCTCCGTTGACTCTGTGCGTTTAAGATTAAAGGGATGATTGTTTTGATCATTAACAATATTTTTACTTTCAGCTGTGCTTGATTAAGTCCATTGAGGAAGTAACTGCTGAAGGACTCTCCTCTAGAATTCTTTAAGATAGACCGGCTTTTATGTCACGCTTTGCAAAATCCCTCCAAACTAAAAGATAACCACGCTTTGATCGCCGTACTCTAGTATGTTGGACCACAAATAATCACTTTTGTAACACCAACGTGAACAAATGGTCAGGGTGTAAATAGAATGGTATACAAAACCTGATCGGTAACATGATATAAAAAACTCCATATTTACAAGACTGTGTTCAGGAAACATTATTTCGGTTGCGGTGAAAACTTGTATTGCTTTATTGGTGGCTATTTCTAGAATAGTTAATTGGAGTCTAGTTTACCGTCCCCGTACAACATCAATTAGTGGACGAAAAAGGAAAGAAAATCAAGAAGGTATTAAAAGGCTGGCTTCAAATTTTTCTAAATTGCACAGACCTAATACCTACTTACACATATTACAAAACGTCATCCAGAGTACAAACCCTAAAGCACCACACTAAATCGCAATTTTTTTCAGAGGAATTTCAAACTTACGTTCGTACTACATGTACAGTCGAATTGTGCAATTATTTTCGTTCCTCTAGCTGCAAAACTTCATCTTCATTGGTTAATTTACAGCTTGGCGCTGTAAAATATATCATGTAGTTCAAAACATGGATTTTCGTTTACCAAGTTGGTGGACTGCAAACAGAACCACCACATAAGCGACAATCTGTTTGTAAAATGCCAGTAAGATTTCTAGTGTGTTGTCTTCTTTTGTTTCTTTCCCACCCTTTTATTTGCTTGGAAGCCAACAGATATTATTGGTGCTTATAAATCCTTATAAACGTCTCCAACAATACCTAAAATATGCGACTGTAAGATGTTGAAGAAGTGTCATCTGTAAATAATTTATCGCTCGGTATGGAGAAACATTTATATATTTGGCAATTTCTTCCTCCGATAAAGGCAGCCGCAAAAGTGAAAACAGTCCCATGCAAAACATTTTCTCCTCATTTAATAGTACCAGAACGTGCGATAAATTAGATTTCAGCGTTCAGTCAAATCTGACGCCCATAGTTCTAAAATCATAAAGCGCTATATTGGATGAAGGAAACTCTTAGACCAGGGCTTACCCTTAGTTTGTAGTTTTGAGACCTTTCCTTTAAAATAGCAACTCTTACAATCATCACATGATGTGGCTAGGCGACTGAAAAACTACTCTATGATCATTCAACAACTTTTTATCTCCATTCAATGAGTCTCGTGATGGCGCACTTTAACCTTCATATAGTAACTGTCTCCACTTGTTCATTTGCCCCTCAGTTTAAACTTTCAAAGCCTCTGTCTCATTCGACAAGCTAGAATGCCTGAGTTAAACTTGAAAGTGTTTACTGCCCTTTGTCATGCACACATCGTAGTTCTAGGCTCCATATATTCAAAGATAAGTTCATTATGAACTATTTGGTTATGGATTCGCTTAACGTGCTAATGCTACAAACTTCGGCCGAACAAAATTGCCGAGGATGTTATATGTACACTAGATTGTTTTCCAATTAAATTGTAAGCAGCTTTACCTCAACGCTTTGCCAGTCTCTTGCCGACCTTCCAGTCACGTAACATCAGGACAGGAGGAAGACTGACCGGAAAAATGCATTTTTGTGAAAATTCTTTAAATTTCGCAATCACATTTGATCAAAGCTGTACGGAAGTGGTCGGTCGTTGGCTTGTTCCCTGAGCTGGGCAATTTGACTGCAAACTTTTCATCACCAATCGAGGTGACATCATCCATGCGTTACTGGGGAGCGTGGTGGTGCGTAGCGATGGGTTGATGGTTGTGCCACCATCTACGCCACCAGAGCTACCAACATTTTCCTCTATATGGTACGGAAGTTTTCAGGTGCCTCCTCACAGTACGGACAATTTGCAACTCAGAGGAACAATAATGCACACGTTAAATGAACGTTCCATCTGCGAAGCCGTCACTCGTACAGCCATCGAGCACGTGGCCACGTGATGTGGTTTCCGTGACTGAAAATGAGTAGAGCTATGTAATAAGTGCGAGTTAATCACTGCTGACCAGCCGCATGTTTTGGCAGGTTGCGTCTAAACTTCTATCTGGGTGGTCGTGGGTTCGAAACTCCCACGATTCTCATGAAGTGTGTACTGCTAATGATTCCAAATAAGAATGAGGCACTCGCTGGACGTATAATTTAGCAAACAGATCCCGTTGCGTAAATTCTAATCATTCTAATAATTCTAATTCTAATCAACTAGATCACGTCACAAACCTCCTAAAACATCAGGAAACTTGGCACAACTCACTTCTGACGCTTTTTCTTTCAACGAAAGTCCTTCTGTTTCATTTTGTTCTACATCGTTATCAAGGTACTTTTAATCTATTTTTGTTATTCTTCTCAACAAAACAACGTTTATAAAGGTAGGAATGATATATACCCTATCAAGTAAACGAGAACAGAGCCACTTCACGCCAAACAAAAAATATGGGCCTTTCTTCCCATAAGTCTTCATACAGTACCTTGAGGAATCACACACTGTATCCAAACCTAACTTTGCATCCGCGACAATGAAACTCTGTCAACTCTCCCATCAAAAATCTAACCCGAGCTATGTATTGTTTTCCCCATCCTCGGCTGTTCATCTTTTATTGAATTTGAAAAAGAATTGTCAATGCAACTAGCACATCTAGAGAGGAGATATTCCATCGAGTACTGCCATTCTTTTAGCAAATTAAGTAATGCGAATAACTGTGTTACCACGTGCAGATATTCGTGTGGGGTGCTAAACTGGCTGTTTCATGCACCTTAACCAATCCTCTCAAGTGCTCAAGTTCAGAGCACCTAGTACTTTTACAAGTTATGGGCCTGTATTTCCAGGTCACTGGATGACCTTTCGTCCCGATACAAACGCTTATGGCACCACTTTCCATAGATGAGTAGAAGGGTCTAAGTGTGGCTTTTACTGCTTTAGTAGCATGCTGATATCGGGACAGCTTACGTCGGCCCACCTGTCTTACATTATCCGGTCCACAGACGTTGAAAGAACTATGACAATTAGGCAGCTTATATTTTCTTCTATGAAAAATCTACATTAAAAAATAAGGAAGAACTGCCAGAGCTGATCTCTTTGATGGTTTTTCATGGAATCAGCTGTGCACGTGTTATCACACACGTTGATTGAGAGGCCCGGCACATATCTAAACAGACTAGAAAACACTGCGCAGATTGGCTCCCCGAGAGAAGGAGGGCCAAAATATTTTCATCATCATCTTCATTATCATCATCGTCAAAATAATAATTATAATTACTGTGACAACAAAACATCCAGTATACTCTCACAAACCCACAGATCTGAGAATACAAAGAAAATTATTGTGGCAAATTTCTGAGACAATCCCTGTTGAAGACGCTTGTTAAAAAGAACAAGCCAGTCATCTGAGTCAAACGAACCTAGAAAATCCAGAAGAACCAATTGAGGATTGATTATACGTATGGCGTTGTTCTAGCTCTGGAAGGAGTGTGTAGATTTGGTCAGTGCAACCTTTACTAGGCCAGAATCCCGCTTGCTGCTCTCAGTTCAATGATTCACGGCACACCAATAGCGCGACAAAGGACAAATAACTTCAAGAGTCATGTGATTACAGCAGTACAACTGGTTTCTGTGTGATTTCCGCATTCAACAGAGAATGTTTTTTAGATGACCACTTTTACCGATTTCCCCGTTGTCCGGGACAGCACATTTTTTCCAGGTTCAAGGAAATGGGTCGAACAGGCGACAAATGAGAACTTTATAACCATTTCGAACGATTTGGGTGGAAGGTATTCCAGAAAAGTGCTTAATGATACTTTAGAGGACATATGCAGTAATAAATTTCTGAGGGGGCAGAGGATTCCAGATTCATCATCCAGTTTGACAGTCCGACTAAGTGGCAACACGTAAGTAAGCCTATTTGGCCCAGAGATCAAGGTGTCCTTTTTTATTTAAGATGGTCGCGCCAATTCGATTCTTGACGGTTTGACGCCCCAGCTCTTTACGAGGACAGCTTGTACGGATCAAACAAAATAATCCTGAGGTCTTTCCGGTTTTTTAAGCCTCTTCTATTTTCCTATTCATCCGTGTCCACCATGCTCCACTGACAGTGCGCACGCTAAGCTACACTTGACATTAGATAATTCCTGGGCCGAATTGCATTGTCGAACTGCAGGATCGTTTCCCGTAGCCACCGCTCTGCTGATATACGGTGAAACAAATGTTCCGTGAGTGTTGCACGGAACCCTTTAGTATAGCCGAATGAATCATGAGGGCTTGCAGGCTATCACACCACACTAATGTCCATTCTCTTCGTGGGGGGTCCTTCGTTGTCGTCGGCACATTTTGACTCCCAATCCATATGCGGTACGTCGCTACTCGCGACACGGTATTTCGAGTCATGTTTCACAAAACCGGTTCACAGCTGTCAGACTATGTAATCTTGCTGTTGTTGGGGCCATTTTCAGCTGATTCCTCACATCAAAACTTTGTGCACAGCAGAAATCTGTTCATTCTTTCCACCCAGCGTGCGCCCCACGCCCGACGACAGCAGACAATACGCACTGTCTCCCGCACAATCCTGAAAATTAACCGTGTCTTGAGTGATTTTCGCCTTGCCTAATGCAGATTTCCCCATCCCATATTTGCCTCACAGTAACTGTTAAACTTTTATTAGAATTACAGATTCTGTAAACAAGTGACGCAGTGGTGAGTTAGTCAAACGACCCACCACTTCCGTTGTTTGCCCAGTAAACAGTCTGAGTCAGAAACAGACCTGCATTGACCATCCATGTGTCAATTACGGTCATATTCACCCGCAATTGACCATGTCCTATCCTGCAAACCTTGCGTCATGATTCTTCATATAGTGGAGGTTCACGTAAATGGTCTTTCGTTTGATGCAACACCGCTGAATCGCTGGTCGGAACTACCAAAGTTAAATGTTTATTGAAGTAACTGTTCAGTCGAAGATACGTTCACAATTTTTACAAACCACGTTGGCAATGAGAATCTCAGCAGATTAAAGAACCGCATCCGAGTCACAGTGGATTATATCGTTGAGAAACCCAAATTTCTTCCCTGATATTACCTGTAAATCTCAGCCAGAGGAATCTAGTGGAATTTGAAGCAAGCGAGAATTTCCGCAGAGGTCTTCCTTTTGATCACTCGCTGGAGAAAAAAGACAGCACTGAAAAGGTGAACTGATTATTTCAACGTTTTTCTAGTTCGCAGCCTGTCTTAGCGCCGAAAGGCTAAATGACATGGAATGGTTCTCCTTCTGGGCGTTTGGATGCTGTGAACATTTGGACTCCTTTAGGTCACTACTTGCCAAACAAATTTTAACAACTTCTTTTACTGCAACACATCTTGGGATGATTTTGAGGTAACAAGTAGAAAGGAGGGAATTGTAGTGTTCTCGTTGCTATTTAAGCGCATTTTGCAATACCTTTGAATGATTTTCATGAGGTAATCGGAAGGGTTTTCGATCAAGGAAACTGTATATTAGAGTCTCAAAGGGCTGATATGGCTGGCCTCTTCCGGCAGCATCGTCGCAACCAAAAAAGCTACTATACCATTTACAAGCACAAACCTTGCGTCAAGAATAAAACACCGACACTGATGTGTGTGGTCCTCTTTGATCGTTTTGTCATTAAACCAACCAGCTCCCAGAACGTACAGTTTTCTTGGGACGGTCCAACGACTTGGAGTTATCGTCACCCTAAACGAACAACTGCGCTGTCAGCTTCAGTTGTTAAGGGTCGAACAACAATGAAGCTGACTTGGTACTAATAACCGACAAATGACATTAAAACCAAATTTGTTTGCGAATGAGTGTTCCACGAATGACACTTGACAAATATTGTCAGCAGATTTTAGAACTCCAAAGTGCATCAGACGTTATGGATGTCCCGAAAAACAACGTTACCAAAGTCGCCTAATCTGAAAGACTATCATGAAGAACAATAAAGTGATGTGTGTGGTGTGGTGTGGTGTGGCTAAGATAGTAGGTGGTTCGCCCCACTGACTGTTGTGGGAACTGTGGGTAAAACAGGTAAGTTCATTCAGCTGGTTAAGCACGTTTAGCCTGTGCAAGAAAACATCGTTACGACATGGTCATTCATTTGCTCCCACAAAATGGGCTGAAACGCGATTCTGTTGTTTTGATCGAAGCTCAGTGCAGCTATACCCTGATTTCACTCAACTTCAGTGTGCTCAGTGACCACTGTTTCAACCTCAGCCAGGGCCAAAATCGAACCTCAACCCACACCATCACGACAATTCATTCAGTCAGTCCGACGAGCCAGTTCTATTATTATGTGGGATAGTGGAATCGAACATGGATCAAATCAGCCGCGGATAAAAAGAAGCAGACATAGGAAGAGATGGCTCAACACCAGCGGGAGAATTATCCTCTCTTCAGATAACAAGCAATTTTAGTGCATACGAGTTTCATTTTTGGAAAATGCAAAACACCTGGGGTGATTAGATCTCAGATGAATAATGTACTCATTAGGAAGAGTGAATCATGCACTTCCGGGAAATTTCATCGGGGATGACTTCCAAGACGGTTACAATATGTGAGAGTGGATACATAGACGTAGACCTACAAACGTTGCGTGGTACATAAGAAGGGATGTATGGATTTCATTTCCACCGCAGGCTGGTTCTTAAGACACGACTGCTTTTCTGATATTTATCAGTAACTGGTATGCAGTAAAACGGATGAAGTGTCCGTCGGCACAGTAAGTAGCTACAAAAAACGAGTAATACACATACCTGAGTCACTCACCCGGTGACACTTGGAATTCGTTTGGAGTCATTTTTTTCGAACGCATTCAGTGAGGTAATCTTATGAACAGCGCCGTTAGTATTTATTGAAGCCACAAGAATTTCGGAAGTTGTTTGGTTGATGTCACTGGAAATAATGATAAAATAAGGGTATATAACCTACCATTTCAACCTTCTTGTCTCCATTAGTCTTTTTTCTCTCGTTGGTCTTATTTCGCTTGGATTTTTTACTTTCCGGATTATGGAAACCCATTGTTGGAAGTTTTAGATTACAGGTATCTCGTATGAGTTGACTACCTTCGACACAAACTAGCATGACTCAACAGATCTTATACGAAGTCGATCAGCGCCAGATGTGTGGTCATTACAGTTCTCATATCTGACCATCTCGCCGTCCCCAGAGACGGTCACTGTGCAGACAGTGAATAGAGCAGACAGAAATCCAACCAACATTTCAGCAGAAAGCTAAAATGACTTGTGGGAAGCAACGCGCTGAAAAAGCATTCGCTCCATTCACACGAGGGAAATTTTCGCCGTGTTTTATCACTACAGCAGTTGGGATGCTGACCTGTCCTTGGTTAAAAAGCATATATGCAAACTTTTAGAAGTTGGGTTTGCGTTTTGAGGTTCATTGAGCTGTCAAGAAAACACTGTGAAATGAGTTTTACATTATCCATCCCAAACCGCACCAGCGTCTTCATATTGTGCCGCTGATGTGTCTTGAAGACCATTCTAGGGGTTTTTAGTACCAATAAATGTAATTTATGGTAATTACTCCAAGAACAAGGTAAAACACTGCCTTTTACTTTGAACAGCTTTGGACATTGGTGACCGTACATTTTCATCCTCTGGAATTATTCCACATTTATAATAAATACCTCCTCATAACGCTAATGTTTTTAGCCACTTAAGGCGATAAAAACTCGGACAGTATATTACGCAACCAACAAATGCCCTACCTCTGAATTCTACGACTGTGACTCTTACTGAAGTTTTCAGGCATCCTTGCGTTATTAATATAACGCTGAATTTTAATTATATTTCAGTGAAATGGCCCAACCGAGTGGGAAGGCATATCTAGTGCGCTGAACTTCAGGAGTGCTTCTTGGTCACTCGCTTCCGAGGTCTCTTTCGTAGAAAAACGCTTACAGACTTTCACCTTGTTGCTTAAAAGGCGTATTGGTCTTCACTGCTTTTTGGCTGTTGCTTCAAAACACATCTGAATATGGTAGGCTACGCAGTGAAAAACAGTCACCCCCGATATATTTAAAGTTTCACCCGCCGTCAGACATGGAACCCCTTGTAGACTGCAATCATCCAAGGTAATTCATAACGGGACGAGATATGACAGCTGCGTGGAAGATCTCGAGGTGTCACGGTTTTTTAATGGTGATCTTAAGCTATCTCGGTTGTTTGTTAAGGGTTCCTACAAACCAGTGTAGAGTGAGGTAGATCTATCTTGAGTTGGTCTTCTATTCAAAAGATGCTTTCTTCAGCCAAAAGGCTGCAACTCATTTGAAAAACGGGTATACGAAGGACATGACTAAACAAAAAATATTTATCGTGCATTGGACATGAACTTACCCCAGACATTCCAAAGCATGTGGTGTCTGACTGCCCTTTTATCACGCAAGAAATCAGGCTTATTGTCCTATAATACCAAGACTGAAAGGGTACAAAATTCCCCAAACTTTTTCTTGATTGAACATACTGACAAAGCATTTACAACAACCAACTTGTGCAGCCTTTTCCAGTAGTGTCACATTTCTCCAGTTTTCTTATTTTAGCTACTAGAGTGGGATTTAAGTATCTTGTTTTGCTTCTTTTGCCTGACAATTGGATTGCAGACGCTTCGTGTCCAGTCAAGCTATTGTCGTTGCGCAGCTGGGTATAATGACGAGGTCTTCTCAATTGTTGACGAGAAGTTTGCAATCAAGCTGTAAAGATCGGCGAACAAGACGTGATTTTCTACATATTATTTACTTTATTTCACTGATCAAGGTTAGCCATAAACGTTTATCATGTGATTCCATGTCAAGGCTTTTAAAATGTAAAAGTTCAGTTGAGAAGATTATCGTATATGAGCGATTCTTCATCCATGTTTCCTGAGAAAACCGACTTCATTTGCAAGTGTGGATTTATCCAAACAACCAAGAATCTATTGTCTTATGCGCAAGACTTAGTGCGCACTACAAAAATGTGAATTCTGTCCTTTGTATGTAGGTAGATTTTTTTAAATGATGACAAAAGCTTTGAAGCGCTTCTGTATTACCGCCTTTGTTCAGACCCGTGAACACGCTTCCTCTGAGGAAACTGTTTTACAATTAGAGTTAAATTTGTCTCCACGTTACTTACTCAACTGTTGCTCCCGGTTTTCTTACTATTCCGGAAAACAGTATGCGAATTATGCACCAGTCAGTTTCTGCCTAATCATCTGAATATCTTACATTTATCATGATACAAATCCCACAGCTTCCAGAAATAAACTTCGGTATACATCCTTGGCTTTTACCGAAGTAGTTGCAAATTTCTGAAAGCCAGAGAAGCCTGACAATGGATAGCAGTAAAATGTTTATACATTTATTGTTGTGAAGGGTGTCGTGAAAAAACTGGATGAATTGTCCAGACAGGACTAAGGTTAGTGACAGCTGAAGGCAGACCCGTGCCAAGTGAACCAAGGGTGGCAATCGCTGATGCGCATCAGTATACGAAACACCATATCCTGGTAAGAAAGCATTATTTTTCGCATTTGCTGCTTATGAGCTGCCTGCCCCACTTTAATCCAAAATCACAATCGTTGAACAGTTCAGAATGAAAAAATTTAACCATAACGGAATGTTTAACTATTGGTAAGCGGATAGAACCATGGTATTCTGGAGTTGCTATTTCATCAGCGATCCTGATTAACCTCAATATAGAGCCGAGGAACCAATAATTTAGTGCTTATAGACGTTAAGTGTTTAATAGAAGTGAAGTTTGAGTTTGGCCTTGTGAATAAATCATTCTGCGTCTTATAAACCATAAGTAAACTTTTTCAGCTACTGTCACTACCGTCACACTTAGTTTGAAAATACCTATGCGTACATTTCTCACACAATATTTTCGACTGAGTAGGCTGCACATAGGCCGTTTTATGCGGCATTTGGTTGGATATTTGAAATATTGCGCCTTATTTCCTTGATGGGACACAGTTCGACCCTCTGTTAAAAAACCTATTAGGGTGTTAATCAGTGTGTTTCACGAATGTTGGACATTTGTGCTCAATTCGGCTGTTCCTATATGATAAGCCACAGGAAGAAATGAACATATTGTGAGCTGTCCGAGAGTTTCCAGCAACTCATGAGTAGTGTTCCTTCAATAAAATACACTCACACCAACTCATCTTTCGGAAGACCAGACGCATTCGCAACCTTGAATACTGTACGCTCTGAAGGGCCAGACTAGCTTAGTTGAAAAGACGTTTTAGGCCATAGTTTAACGTGTTCTGACGGCTTAGTTGGATTAAAGTCGTTCGTAACTCACTATTTGACATCCACCTAAACTGTGCAAAGACAGAAGTCGCACCACTCCGTATGATAGTTACGCCATTCTATGCAGCACAGACCCGTATGTGGACTTCACTGCCTAACCTGTCGCTTACAACGAGTGTATTATTTATTGTTCTAGTTGTTCTTTTGCACTTGTTCAGTCTTATTTCATCAAATGTTCCTTACAACCGTAAGTACCATTTGGGCAAAATAAACATGCAAATGCATTGAAGATTTGTAAAGGCACTGACAATATTGAACAATGAAGCCGAGTAATCCCAGGTTCGGACTGACATTGGCTGGTATAAAAGACGAATTATTCAGTTGATGAATGAACAGGGACGGACAGGTCACCGAACAGTATTTTACGACTAGCCACAGGATTTGTAGAGTCAGACCTAGCCTCAATGTTGTCCGAAGTCTTTTGCTTGTTCCTGTATGATGTTACAGGCCAGACTTCAACACGCTCAGTCAAGACACTTTCAATACAACTGCGTCCCGAAAACCTCAGCGTCGTCCAATACAATTTATCAAACGAAGAGCTCGATAAGTCCCCTTTCGTTTTGTGTGTAATTCGATTGTAACAGTGTCTCTGGTAGTCACTATACATAACTTGTTTATTATTAGTGTTATTCACCTTCTGACCCAGCTCCGAGTAAAAACAATAGCACTAATAAATTGGTGAGCCCGACGTGACCAAGGTTTATGAAAGTGATTGAAGATAAACCTTGACGAGGTAGTAAACCCTACAGTCTAAACCAACAAAAGTGACAAGGCTTGTAGCTCACTACCATAAGAGCATATAAACATCCCCCTGGCTGCACTATGAAAACCGATCAATTCAGTCAGACAATGATATTTTAATCTGTTGATATGTGTTTCGCTTTCGTCACAAGCAGTTTAACACATCCATTCTTACTACTAACAAATCTGTTATTCTAAATAGCATACAAATATTACGCTTCAATTTATTGCATTCAGATTGTCCTTCAAGTAAAACTAGCCTCGCCTAAAGGAATACTTCTATGGCCTCTGTTTAAATGGAACCAATATATGTAACTCTGACATGTCGCCAGACGAGAAGCATGTTAAAAGCATTTCGGTGACTGACTTGGCTGAAAGGGGGCACAGAAGGGAATGTTTCTCCCATCGTTTATTAGAAAAAGTGATTATGAGTTTAAGAAAAGTCTGAGGTTTCCAGGTATTTTTTCGAACAAAAAGCGAACCATCAGTAGTTGAAGATGAAAAAGCCAACTAAATTTGTTACGACCTGAATTTAGTTAAAATGTTAGTTAAAAACTCAGTCCATTTGTGATTTCATCCCACGGCTCTAATCCAAAACATCAAGAAAATCATGGTTCCCATATCGAAGAGCAGAGATCGCCTGGTTTTTGAAACTAAAATATCCATAGTAAAATCTTCCTATCCAAAACGACGAAACCCTTCAACGTATTCCCAATATATGCACCGAAA
This sequence comes from Opisthorchis felineus, assembly GCA_004794785.1. Taxonomy (NCBI): domain Eukaryota; kingdom Metazoa; phylum Platyhelminthes; class Trematoda; order Opisthorchiida; family Opisthorchiidae; genus Opisthorchis; species Opisthorchis felineus. The sequence goes on from SJOL01006448.1 coordinate 392,268, forward strand.
CGTCAAGATGAATGCTGTAACCAGCACTAACGAGGCCGCTACGTTTGAATCTTCTGAACATTATAAGGTTGGGTCAGATAAGCATGTTCAAGAGTTTAATTGTCCTGCTAATTTTAGTGAAACTAGCTTGAATTTTAAGGACGCGCCTTCATTTGTTTCTTGCTTACAGAGTAAAAACAATATCATTCCAATTTATCATACACGTTAAGCTGTTTAAGGTTTTGTCATACAAACAGTGTTGGCAGAACTAGTTAAACTTTCATGATGAAGGAAGCAAGAATCTTGAGGTTCGCTTCCAGACTGATGTACCCGTACAAATATTCCTAAGGTGAGTGTCATTTACCCTGGAGAATGATCTTATTTTACCGGTGAGAACAGCAGCTGCGAAACCGTCAAATGGCAAACTAATCTGCTTTAAGTCACACTAAATATTAACACAAGGTTCATCATATGGGTCCTGGAGTAATGACGGTCATTCAAAGCCTATTGTAAACTCTTGTATGGCCTTACAATGTTATCCAATTCAAATTTTGTTGAACGCAAATTTCCTGCTTCTACTGGACCATAAATTTTAGGCTTCAAATTTCCTAGTGCGGTGAAGTTCTGCGTCTTGCGAAATGTATCTTACCGACAGACAGTCATAGGAAAGGGTGCCTTGTTTTCATTAGAGACCACTTCTGACTGTTTTAGTAACTCTAGGTTTATCTAACCTAGTACTGACAGACTGTGTAATAAAACTCACATGAATCCCAAAATTACTGGAGTGATTTTGTCTCAAAAAAATAAGTAAACGAGAATTTGGTTTTGAAAGGAGACTGAGCTGAATCCAGCTAAATCACTCATTTATGACGATCCGCTTCAAGTGAATGTGTTCAACTAGGTAGCCTCATGTTTCACTTGGTACGATATTCGGGATATCGCAATACGCCATCGTCTAGACGTGACACACTATACACATTTACTGAAAACACTTCGATAGTCCACGGCCGATTTCGCCCGTGTTGCGTTTCTCCGGGTAGCAGCAGTCTCCGATTTTCCGTCAACCTTATGTTCTACTTGAATCCAAATAGGATGGAATTTGCTAAAAACTCTCATTTGCATTTGAATTCGGTTTTAACGGGAGAATTAATTGGTTACAGCTGAACCTCTTGTTTGTGATAGTCTTCCGTCCTTTGCAGGTGAGAGTAATCAGCGAAGACGATGTTTGTTATTCGGTTGGATCTAAGACATTTCCTATCCGATTGAAACACGTACGCCAGTTATTGTATGGAATGCATATCTGGAGCATTGAATATGTTGACCATGTTCTATAAACAAGTCTGCCAGTGCGTATGCAGGCAGAGTGGCCGAGCGGTCTAAGGCGCCGGTTTAAGGCACCGGTCCGAAAGGGCGTGGGTTCGAATCCCACCTCTGTCAGCTAGTTTTATCGTGGTAATGTGAGTTATTTCTGCCGTCTATGAGTATTGGGCCCAACCACATCTACAATGGTACTTCCGAGCTAGTTATGCCTTAAAATATTTGTCGAAATTTCCACAGATTTCCTTCTCTCGTACTTTACAAGTTAGGTAGCAAACTAAGCCAGGTATTTATAGAAGTATGCTCGGGACGATGGCGTTTTGCTTCCCTTTTTACTCAATGCAGAAATCTTTGTTCCATTCGGTGTGAGTATTCCTACGCGAAATCATGGACCACCTGGGTGACAATATCGCACCCATTAGGATAAATTGTGACGGACACTCATGCCACACTAGTTTCAACGCTGTTCCTGGGTGGCACGAAGGCAGGCAGCTACTACGGATTCTTAAAGGAGGATGACTCAACTCATTCGAAGTTGAACCGAATCCAAATCGACATACTTGCTACGCATGGGGCAATTTAGTTAGTTAAAGGCTGATGCTGCGAAATTTGGTAGAGGGCTCATTTAAGCTATATTCACAAAACGTGCTTTCAATGAATGGCATCGCCTTATTGGTAGGCATTTTAACCCCAAAAGTACAAATATTCTTGGTGTGGAACAAACATTACTAGGCCTATTAGGTGGATCACGATCGATGGATACACTATACTGGGCTAACGGAAACACGGGGTTCAAACTTAGATATCCCGATTTAAATTTGAGACCTTTGCCTAGAGTGATTCAACCGGGATATTCCTGGAGCATTGCACGTGGTACATTTCGAATTATTTCCGTAAAAACAGGGAACACTAGCAATTTCTATCTGGTCTCAGACACATTGTTTTGAAAGAACATCCATTCCCAAAGCAATCCGCCATAGCTAAGCTCTTCTGATACCACTGTATAAAAACTTATCATTATTGAACACACTACCGGGGATGGGTGTGTGACTGAGTTCTGGTGGCACCCAGCTGACCCGCAATAAGACAACTATTCCTAGAGCATAATTGTGGGCAGGATAATCACCTATGAAGTAATCTCCCAGCTAGAAACTATTTGAGACCGTTAGCTCAATGCTTAATTTCCATACTGGAAATCAATTTTCGATAACTCCGTGAAACTCGAGAGATTATTTTTACTGACAAACAGTTGATGGTTGCCACGTCGCCAGATACTGAGCAGCACTCTCCATAAAACGATTTTAGGTTCGCATGACATACCACGATTATATTTTATAAACAGACAAACACTTGCTATATTACTTCAGCTTCCGAGGGGAGTCACCGCTATAGGCCTTGAAATCACCATAAGTTAATCACTTGATGTCACCGAGTAGGCTGCTTTCTGTCTAAGAGTTAAGTCGATTAAACATCACCAAGGAACCATTGTGGTCCATGCAGACTGATAACGTAATTCTGGTGGTTCAGGGACTGGAACGTTTATAACCGCATTTTGCGTACTGTGCTACACAATTACCGGAGAATGATGGTGTAACGGCTTGTGTTTACGACGAATTCAACCCTTTTAATGAGAACCAAGAATGTGACCACGATTTTGCTTACCAGTGAAGTCTTCATGCGCATTCATCCTCCAGGATAATAGTTGCTATTTAGCTTCCGTTACTATCAAACCGAGGCACTATCATTTGTAAGAAGTGCTCACCTTTGTGTACACAATGCATCGCTTTAGCAGTCAAAGTTCGACCTCAGTTCTTTCAACCGGAAACACCGCAAGTACTTTGCACAACACCAACCACTTCGGATGGAGCGAGCTTACTAAGTTTTCTCATTATTTCTAGCTGCGCGTAGGTGCAGAATGCGAAGGGCTTTGAAATCGAAAGGAAGTTAAGGATTTGCAAATCTGTGACATGCCAGCCCAGCTAGTTTGAGATTTGTGCTGATGACCAATTTGGACATATTTATCGTCTGGGAACAATGCCTGCGCATTACTGTTACCTCCCAACAAGAATGAAACAGCTTTTCAGGATAGATTGCCCCACAGACAGAACGAAATCTCGCCTGGAAGTTACTAGATCTCATCACACTACCAACAAGCTATGAGTAGCTGAGAGAAAGAAAAATTTCACAAGATGGGTGGGAATTCCGCGTGAGAAATCGTCACTTGAAGAGCCAGTCAGCACGTGTACAAATGATGTGCATGCAGTGATCAAAGAATGAGCGGCGATCTATCCTGTCTAAGTGCCTGTTAATCAAACTATTGTTCAGCTGCTAGTAGCCGAACGGTTGTTTCCAAAATACCAGCCGATAGGTCCCTGGCGTTTCGTGAGATGCGCACCGCCGATGATTCCCAATAAGGATGAAACAACCTTACAATGTTTCTCAGTTTTTCAGCATAGATTGGTTTTACTTACAGGAAAAAATCTCAACTCAAAATTACCAAATCCCCTCAAACTACCAACAAGTAATGATTACACCATTATCCAGCCTGTTTATTTGCAAAGACAGTCTGAAGCATTGCTAGCTAATCTGAGGAGAACACTCGGAAGAGATCCATCAAAGTTTATTTTCCTACTTTTGTTTGATAGCCGTGATATCAGCGACACCTCAGTGCATCCGTGTGATGCGCATCAAACCACCTGATTGACCATAAAACGTCGACCAAACTGATATAGTTATTAAACCCTGATGGTAGACATCAATGACTCCACCGGTATTCATAAAACAGCAAGTGATTCTTTTCTGCCAAAGGTCATTTCTTCAAATGTTATGTACCCCACTTAAAGGCACAGAGATGTCATGAACATCCCGTCCAGACGGTGATTCAGGGGCGCTCTTTCAGTGAAAAAGATCCACGGAATGGAGGCATAAAGCGACCTTGAACAATTATCGAAATCAACCTACCATTCAACTGTATTTCGTAATAAACTATTCTTTGATTTTTTATTTAGTTCTGGTAATCTGAGTCACACTTCTAGCATGTGCCCGTAACTGCTTCCTTAACAAGATGCACAGGCATTCGGTGAGCTACAAAACGGAGGAAAAAAAGCACAAAATTAAAGAAAACGATTTTTCTTAACATTGTGATGAAAGTTAATAATAACGGAAAAATTCAGGTTAGATATAACTAGTGTATGTTGAGTTTGGAATTCTGGGTAACTTTGGAGCGAGTCTAAAAAATATGGTGCTGCATTGTTTACATGTCGGAGTTGAGCGAGATATCACTATTATCTGAGCCGCGGGCGTCTTGGCCGTCTTGGCTGAACACCCAACAAAGAATTACCAAACCATGCAGCGTTATTCGCATTATGCTTAGCGCCCCTAAGTTCCTGTATTCATTTTTGCAAAAGCGGACCTACACTTGATTAAACCTTTGACTACGGTGCTGTAGACACTCGCATCCTGTTCCTCCCAGTCCATTTTGCGTTTGAATTAACTAACGGCGTTATTTGGTAACCGTCCTTCAGTTTGAGGTTGCAGCGGTGACTCACTAGATCACGCCTCACAAGCACTCAAATAACGTAACAGTTCCTGTCCCACTTGCAACCTTAGCCGACAACATGTACACTACAATTTCCCATCCATTTTTGTCTACGCGGCTATCACCTGCGTCACGCGCTAGGCTTACGTATCTTAACCACATCAGGTTAAGTTTTATTCATGTGCGTGCAGTTATCAAACACAAATGGACACCCCTCTTTTCACGCTACACACAATAAATAGGCATTCAACTCCGCCCCAAAACACACGCTCGAGCGCACAGGACAGGAACTCAACCGTCTCCACGGACAACTACGGAACACGTGTAGCAGCTATACTGCAGAGAAGACACTTCCCGCTTCAGGAACTTCACTCAGGAACTCTCAACAGTTGTCCTCAAACGATAAGTCACTTTTTGACTTACTCCACCTTTCGCATTGCATTTATTTTATACATGGTGCAACTCGCCACTGTCAATACTGTCAACCACAGTAAAAACTGTTATTAGTGCATATACCTTCAGAATTATATTATGGTTGTGGCACGCTTTTCCCATTTCAGGGCCACATCTGCTGAGCCCGTTTGGAAATGTTTTTAGAGCACAATGCTAATTATGTACAAATGTCTTTCAGCCTTGGGATTAATCCCTCTCCTGGCTTCAGTTTATGCACCACCGCCGTCAAAATGAGAACACTCAAAGCCTGTCTTAGCAACTTCAAACTCGGAATATACTGTAGCCAACTTAGAGTTCTGGAAGTTTGCGCACCTTTTATGAGGTTCTTCATGCTGCTATTTTTATTAATTCTTTTGTGAGTGAATGCTATTTCCAGCCACCGCCCGTAATTAGTGATTCAAATTGATACATAATACAGTGCGCTTTACTGCTACCCTTTAACTCTCCTCCTTATTTCCCTCTCATTTACTTGGCTTCAGCTTTGGTTTCATTGTTTTTGTGTTGCCTCGAAAATGTCTTTTATCTGCATTTCTTACAGCTTCAACTGAGTCTATTTTAGGGATGGCCGTAAAAGCACTTTCTCCTTGCTGCATTTTGGAAATTCGTAAATGCAGAAGGCCAATCGGTTTTGACGCAAGAAGCGTGTCATTAGTTGAACTTGGACAGACGAATATCTGCGAGTCTCCCAAATGCTAAACGCGGCAAAAAATGAATAAAAGTTTCAAACGATGCTACACTTGTTGATGCATAACTGAAGTCATTTTTCCGTTAGGGTTAATTTTTGAAGAAATATCTGTGGAAATTTCAGGTGCCTTATACTGTCGTTCGTGGAATTCCTTGGATAATATTAAGCTAACCATTTTGAATGTCCTAAAACCACTCGTGCAACAATTTTTATTCGGCCGGTGTAAAATCTTTTAGTTTTGCAAACGCCGCCCAACCGGAAATAATTTTTTTTAACTGTCAGTAGTAAAGAAATAATCTTTGTAAATTCACTGAACATTTTATTCACGTTTTCATGATAGATTCTCGTGTATTCCATAGCAAGAATTTCGGACCTAGGAGCCCGCCCCAATGTAAAAAATATGGACGTTTGGAAAATTGGCCTCAACAGATTTGTCCCACAAATCATCAAGCGAAAATTGGTAGACTGGCTCTACGACCGTGACACGCCGTTCGTGTTTTAAGGAAAAGGTCTCTGAGTGTGCCAAAATTAGCAAATTTCCCTGATCACATACAGTGAGAAACCGTACTAAAAGAAACATACTGGACATGAGAAATTAAGCGGCTCCACTGAATATTCCACCGGTTTATTTAACATTCATTTTAAATATCTTAAAATGTAGGCTTTTGTGGGTTTGTTCATTCTCAAATTAGAATAAGAGAAAGCGAAAATTTACTGATCGCAACTCGGGGAATTAGCGCTGATGAAACTGAGGTATCAAGAGCAGTGAAGTATAATCTTTTGTCTTGTTACGAGATGCTAAGAGACCCTCCCGTTTCTTACATGCAACATTTCTTGGTTGGTGCTATGTCAGAAGGTACGCTGTCGATGGACTGAGGAGGAATCTTCTCTATTCTCATTTGTGGTCAGCAAACTGTGCTAACTAATCACATACTGGTTAACCTGACCGATTTCCCACTAACAGATAAGGGACGGTCAGTCTGCGAGTGGAAATCTTAATATCTTTATATTCCCGTTCAGTGTGTTCATTATTGGATGAACCTAGCTCTCTAATCTGCTACATGCTATGGATCGAACTATGCCTACCCTGGGCAGAAGCAAACAGGTACCGGTTATGTTCAGTTGCAATAAGCGTTATAATATCGAGACCGTAGGCTAGTACCTCAAGGACTAAACGTTCGTGAAATTATAATCAGGATTTTTAGTTAAATACGGTGATTTTTGGAAGAGAAGCTGACCCAGACTCAAGTGGGGATGGGAAGGTCAGGGTTGGTTGTTGATTGCAGCGATGTTCCATAGGAAATTTTTTTGGCTCAAAACTTTCCCGCTTCCATAGCAGTAATTTGGCTTGCGTGCATTTTGCTTTAAAATGATGGGAAGCTAGCGAGCACGCTTCGGGAAGGCTCTAAAGAAGCTGGTCTTAACACCATCAACTAATGGTCAGGTACGCACTCACTTTGAGCTTCGAGGGATACTGCTATCTGCGAGTGTGGTAAACATTTTGGACGAAAGACAAACAACGTAGAATCTATGTAGTTGGATAGTTTTGGTGATAGTTTTAACCAGGCTATCCAGTGAGCTTCCGAAGCCTGGAGATTCCCTTGCTTGTACTGAATCCAGGAGTTTGAGCCTTTGTCTACCTTCAGTTGGAATACTGTATGCTCTCCATAGAAACCTAAATAAAGAAGAACAACACTGCCTGGGAACGAACAACGTGTAGAAACATGGTAAGCATCTGGTATGAAGAGGTTCCCCTTGGAAGACAGACAGGGATATTTGGATTTTTTTGTCCATGGCAGACGTAAGATCCGTAGTGAGTTAATCAGAAAGTAACAAGTGTCCAACCATTCGTTGGAAAAAGCCTGTTTTCGCATTCACCAAAATGTAAAAATGTTGGGTATTAATCTGGGCCAACGGTGGTATCATAATCAGAGCGGGTAGGAAGCCTGCTGGTATCTTGCTGTATTTACAAAACTCTCATGGACCAGGTGTTTCTTGGCTTCCTGTTTCTTTACCTCGTTTCATGGTGTTTGCTAGTCTTTGTAACGCTCTGGTGAATTATTGGTGGCAGATTCTTCCACCGCCACAGCTATCCCTTACGTTGTGAACTCTGCTTGTGCGTCTCTTGTCTGCAGTGTGGACTTATTTCAACTAATTCAAATTTCTTTCAACTATATGTCGCTCGTGTTTTTGTCCAACACTTCGTTTATGAGCCTTTCACTGGGAAAAATTACACTACCTCAGGCCCTTATAGTTCCTCCGTCAATAGTTCGTATCATCATTACACAACGGACGGTATGCGGCGTTCATTCGCCCTCGTCCAGGCAGTTCCGCAGCCGCCTGGAATATAAGTTATTTGGCTTTGGTATTGCACCCAAACAGTTTTGTTTCCACCGTTCCGCAGGCAGGAGCCAAGTCTTTGGAAAAGATTCAACCCCCCTTCACTTCAATGGTACGCATGCACACTGTGAATTTCCTTAATGAAAAAAAGGAAGAAACTTAAAAGCCAACTTTATTTAACCTTCCCTTTGATACCCCGGAAAATAATTTCAACAGTAAGAACGGCAATATCTTGACAGAGCTGTTCTCTAAAGGCTCCTCTAAAGTCATGGAGTTGCAAAGGCTGCAAACACAGCGTTCAAAGCAATGTAATGAGCGAAACGAACATAAGGTTCAGAAAAAGAGATTAGGTGACAACTAGTAAACTTCTACTTCAATCCGCAAATGAGGCGACCAGTGGCTATCAACGTAGGCTGTTTGTCATTGCGTATTTAACACCATATGTGTGTAGGAGAAGCTGAGGTGTGTTATGGTAAGCCAACTGCACTATAAAAGCTTTCTTCCGACAGGCAGTTAATGGTGTGGGATGAGAATGGCCTCAGTCACTGCCAGCGGGGGTGTTGAATCGAATCAGGTTTTTGGCAGGCACCCTGTAGACATTGCAAAGGCGTCGGTTGAGCCCCATGCCATGTGCCACGTCCACAATGGGGTGCACGAGTGAGCTGTTAAAAATATTATTGAATCCGGGATCCGGCCACGATGGGTCATGTTTCCCTATATTCTGACCAGTTTGAATCATCGTGCGTCCAACATATTCTGCCACACAGAGGACAGAAAAGAAGTTCGGACAAGAAACTGGATTGTGCGATGACCGAAATTGGTGAATTAAATAGAATAACTAGTATTTTGGTTGATACAGCCAGGTTTCAGTCAGGGGGAGAATGCTAAAGATAAGAGACGCATGGCAGATCAGTAAATTGCAACGTGCCTAAATTGACACCCTTAGCGAAGCCCCAAAAGGATTTTCAAAGCGAGCACTAGAATAAAAACCTTCATCTCTAGCCAGCTTTTTGAGAGCCAGCAAGTTTTCCGATAATTTCATCAGGAGACAAAACCTTAGTCTCCCGATTACTAGGACGAAAAAATCCATCGGCCTTTACTTGCAATAGGTGACTTGCTGGCTGATTCACTCAACAGAATACTTTAGATGTTCTCGGCTACAAATGTGCTCGCCGAAACACTTCGAACTTGGTTCACATGTAAACAATTGCTTTCATCTAGTTTCAGAGGTGCAGTGGCCGTTGGCGTCCAAAATATTTTGGTATAGATCCTTCCTCGCCGCTGTGTAGCAGAACTTGTTAGACACTACTAGCCAAACGATGGATAGCGTTTACTTGTATTTTGACCAAAATACAGGAGAACATGATCCAAAGTGGTCGGATTCTGAATCCAATAGAAATTTTAACAGCTCTATTTCCCAGCGCCTTGCGGACATAAAGCACCACTCGAGGCTTGACCAGCACTTCTGCAATGTCTGCAGGGCGCCTGCCAAACAACCTAACTTAGTTCAACACTCCTCGCTGGTACCGATTGGGGTCATTCTCATCCAACTCTATGACATGACCCGTTGCCGAAAAACGCATTGCTTCTGCAATTGACTTACCACGGTAGACATCAGCTTCCCCACACAGATCCAGTGATATTGACGCAATCACGACCAGCCTACAATGATAGCCTCGGGTCATTCCATTGGTGAACGGCAGCAGACGTTTTTGGCTGTTGCCCAATCACTTTTTTTAACCTTTTGTTTTCAATTTGCTCCCCACACCTTTTTATATGTTGATGTCTCCCCTTTGTGTACTCTGCCACCTGAAAGACACCCAATGAAAACGCGTCCATCCATTCACTGTTTCTCTGTGGGAGCACTGGAGCCAACACTGGTTCACCTGATTTCTGCATTAAGTGGCTTACCAAACAGCCAACAGAACAATTTCCCAATTTTTCTTTTTCCACACTTTTTCATCATGCACACACTCATCCTGCCTGAAGCCACTGTTTTTGTCGTCTATGTCAGATTCGCTACACACCCGTAATCCGTCGTGAACTTTTGACTCTTGACAAGAGCAAACCAGATTTTGCAATCCTTTTTCGGTGTAGTTTTTGCCCGCCTGTGTTACATGTTGTCTACAGACGTTTGTCTTTAAATTGAAACGATTTGCCGATTTCTCCGGGCGTACTTTTTCTGCTGTTTTCTTACGAACTTTGGTTGCCTTCTTGGGATTTGCGCCAAAATCTCCGTAATTTTAGGATCGTGGCTCTTTCATACATATTTTTTCTGGGTGCATTACCACATTTTGTTGGTAACTATTAGAGCTCCAACATTCTTGTCTTGTGATCCCGCGAGACGTTCAGACAAGTTTTCCCGGATTCTTCAAAATTTTCTGTATCAACCCTGTCCCAGGTTATCCGACAGGTACTTTAGTTCATGGTAGTTTGAATTACTTCCTTAGTTTTCCCTAAAAGCCCTGAGACCCTCCTGAGGCTGTCTCTAATGCTGGAAGGAAATATGGAGCCATCAAGAAGTTGTATTTATAGGGCTATATGTATGACAGATGACTGCCGACACTGCCGAGACGCTGTCGTATGGATTATGCAGTCACACCGATTGTGTTGCACTAGAAAATGTATAATCAGTCTGTTTGATCACCACTACGCCTTCTTGATATTTGTCCGCACTGTTACTCGTCCTTCAGTTGCTCGATTTTTTAGAGGCCTAGTCACCTGATTTGGAGACCAGACAAATATACATTCAGTGACGGACGCCATACGTTGCACAAAAGCAATTTTTTCCAAATTACTTCTTCGGTTGCCGAGCAGTTTCAATTCCTCTTTTTAATTGTTTTTTAATTGTGCTGATAATGGATTTTCGTGCCCATTGAAACACTGCTATGAGGCCCGCTACCGTATAGTTCCCACCGAAAAATCCTATTCACCGCCCTCTTGTGGCAAAGTCCGTGTCGGACTGGAGAAAAGGAGATGTCAAGCACCATATATTCACCAACCATCCACCGGATGCCTACCTAAAGTATCTCTGCTGCCCTAAACATTGCAATTACAGGTGCCCTCAAACCCGCCTCCGTTTGCTTGCAGTCACGTTCGTCCTCCCATGACTCCATGTAGAGTCCCCCAAGAGTCCTCCTACTTCGTTCTGAGGAACTGGGTGGCATCATTCTTACTGACCAAGTTTTACAGTACAACTCATGGAAGATTAGACAAGCTTCATGGGCGGGAACAACTCAACTATTTCGCTCAAAGCTTGGTTTCAGTAAGCTCTAATTTACGCATCTAAAAGGAATTCTGGAAGTTTGTTCATAAGGTCAACCTTGCTACATCTGATCTACCGCCACAAAGTATTTCCTGGATTATACACTCTTAGTCTGTAAAATGATTCTGTTATTTGTCTTAGCAAATCGAACGGAAATGACAAGAATTGGCTTACACAAAACGAATCCAAGCGCAGTTTTTAATAATGCAAAAAGATGAATTTGGTTAGCTGGAATTGTGTTAAATCATGTAAATATTACTGATAAATTTCTGTGAGATCATGGTTGAAGAATATATCTCGTCTGTTTTCACCAACTTGATTGACTAACTGTTTGTTTACACCGTGTTAGGAAAAATGTAGATAAAATGCTTTTCAGATAATATAAACAGACTCAAACTTAGTATCACATAGCACGACCACAGGAGGACTGCTCTTACGGTTAATTTTCACCGTTGTTGATTACTAGCTATGCATGACATATATAAGTGTCGCGCATAAACCTTGAGACCCGTCATGGTGTCTGTCGGTTTATAAAATTATTTGTTTACAGCTTTCACAGTTTCTTGCCTGAGATGCTGTGAAATGCTTAATCAGATGTTAGGTCGATCGACCTTAAATTTCTCCGCATTTTTGCAACATTTGTAAAACTGCCGAATATATCAAGTGCTTAAAATGTACAAACTCTGACTTAATTTTCGAAGCAAATTAGTTCCGGGGTAGAAGGTAGTATTTACATCAAACACGATATCAGCATAATCAATGTTTACAAAATCGTTCGCGCCTCGGTTCCGGTTGCAGCTGCTTTGTTGCGTGAGTGAATCGTTCCGCCACTTTCAAAAGTTGGTTCACACTGCGCTCCCGTAAACATTTATGATCCAGTTAAGCTTATCTTGGTAACAGATGCGTCACCTGCTATCAGCTTACTTCATATCTAGTGTGGTTTACATAATCAACTAAATAGATTTTTCAGTTTATTTCCAACCCTCTGGATACTCTCCAACTACTGATTTGCAGTGGCTTTATGAACATTTTGTCACTCCATGAAAATAGGAGCAAAATTCGTGGCTTCGTTATATTTTGTGGTTAACTCACCGCATGAAACCTTTTATCCTACAAAGTTAAGAATTAACTACTTTCGTATTCACGTGATTAAGTCACAGTATTTTGAACAATAAATGTGAGCATAAATATCTCTTACGCAAAAACAATCACTGTTCAGCTGTGACCAACTTCCGGTGCCTAGCTGCAATGCAACCCGAAGAAAGTACGAGGACCGAAATATTCTCAGGTTGTCCAGGCTTAGGCAGAAGCCAGGGTTGGGTTAGAACCGCGGACCTTCCAGTTGGTAAGCTTGCGCCTTAGCCATTGAGCTACTTTGAGCTCTATAAGTAGCCATTCCAAAACCACAAGATGGTAATCCACTTAGGGTACTTTCACGGTTGCATGACCGTCCACAAATAGAACTGAGTCGTCAATGGCGACAAATCGGCAAGGTATTGGTGCATTGTTTTTGTACGGTAATAAATACTGCTGCCGCACAAGTCATGTCTTCTGATACCGGCATCGTGCAACACCATAGCTTATTATCCGAATCTTAACCAATAACGAAAGACTCTTAACTCCTGGTCTGTTAAAAGTCGATTAAACCTTCCAGGAATTCCGTCAAGACTTGCAAGAAGGCCTAAGACCATTGCCATTATTGATGTGCAACTACATGGCGAAAACCACCGAGGAGCGAGTCCATCGCGGTCTACAGTTTTCCGTACCATAATGAATAAAATAAATATATAAAAGATGTGACAAATACGACACTGATGAAGAGGTTATAAATAGTAGCCGGATCATCTACTTTGGTAAAATAAAGCCGTTAACTCACTATAATATAACTTTACTTAGGCACTAAATACTTCAGATATTGCTTTTAAAATCATTTTTCTATTCCAACTCCTTTTTCTACCACGCCTACCAAACGTTGGGGTGTTTCACATATTTGACGGTTTATCATGTCTGTTATGCCGATTTCCTCAGCGAATAACGATCAGTTAACCAAGAAATGTTGACCATGTTGCACTGTTGTTGAAAACGCTAACGAAGCTGCACAGTTACAAGCAAACCAGTAGGGACACTAAATACTAACTATATTGTGCTACCCGGCTGAGGTGGATAGACTAATCTATTTGTTTGAAAGCACCAAATTATTGAAAGTGTGATCCGTCCAGTTGGTGTTTAGCGTCGCTACTGATGGTAGTTTTAATTCGCTTCCTTATATTTTTTAAACCAGGAAGATTTGCAAAGTCTCGAAAGCACGCTACCAATCTAAAGTAGTAGCAGTTTTGACTCACACACCAAGAATAGCCCTGTTAATGTTTTTTTTAAAATTTACCCCACCTAGGTAGGCATCTCAACCCACGAAAAATGTCCAACTTTTGAAGCAAGATTCTCTTATTATTATTACTGAAGATCAATATTCTGCAGTGGAATATGTTCGTTTTGCCGCGGCAAAACAATGCCAAGGCGTGTAAGGACTGCAAAACCTCCGCCGTTATGGTTTTACATACCAATTGGTTGTGAGAGTATTTTGAGCTAGTTGCAGTTTAATTAATATGTTTCCGGATGATAGTAGCATCAGTTCCTGTCTATGAAAATGCAATGCAGTATAACGTTTACTCCTTTAACTTTGAAGGTGCAGTTTTTATCTGTCTTGGGTTTGCAAAATGACATCTTGTTTAAACATTAGTAATAATGTACCGAATACAACCATATTCCGGCTAAAAGCAACGTATAAAATGGTAACCAGCGTTTTCAAAAGTGTCATGTGGTCCAAGAGTTTTGGACAAGAACATGCTGAAAAGCTGCTTTGCTTGTAAAACAATTTGCGGTGGAACGCGACCTTTGTGAACATCAAACTTGCGCAGGAAGCATACTGTGTGTTAGTCCAACTGGTGCAATTGTAAATGACCAAATAAAGGAAACTGAAAGATATCAGCGTTTGTGAGTCCTGTTTAAAAGGTGTTCATCGTTTCCGGTAGGAATGAGGTCCAACAGATCGTTTGCTGTGTCTTTTCTTCATTGTGATTCCTGTTACTTTTCTCCCCAAAACAGCTACCCACGGTAGTCAAGACATCGAGCTGTAAAAACTCTGCATTTATCGTTGTTTTTCTACCACTTACCAACCTGAAAGCTATCAGATCGGATGAAAAACATACCATATCTCCATCGGGTGATCCGAAAGTGAGTGAAAACCATGACACTCCAGATGCGCACTACTTTGTTACTGTGGTCGGTGGTCGTTCAACGACAGACCGTTTGTTGCAGACTCATCACATTCACTTGTCTTGCGACTGTCACAGCCATAGGTGAGCTGCATCAAGAAGGCCGTTTATGAAGCTACTTGCATGCATTCAATTTTGTCGTGGGCATAGTTAGCAGTCCATCTGCGTATTCAGTGCGACTGCTCAGTGCATTTTCGAAACGAACCACTCATCTGTTAGGTTACGCACCGAACAACGTTGTGTTCAATGCCAGATACACACCAGGTACCGGACAAACTTGTTCCTCACAGCGTATTCTAATGGTGTCCAAAACCAATTACAAATAAGGAATAAGCCCTCCTGTGAAGAATCTGTTTCATTAGCTGTCGTGCGCTAAACCTTCCTCGACTGATGGAGAGGCCTCCTAAGGAAGGAACGCCACTCGTTGCGTCATGAATACAAAAATAACACAGAGCTACATAGCCAGTGCAGAAGGTGTTCAGCGCTTTCAACTGAGCGTGCATTTTTATAATAACAGTTCTTGTGTGCTTAGATTGCGGTACAACTTTGAAGACTTAAAACAGTTTGCTCAACGTCTCCTATGCTTCATTATGCAGGAGCGCGTAAAAGTGGGGAGTCTACAACCTACTTCGTGAAAAGCTGGTATAATCCACAGCTGAAATACGTAGAAAGGTCAGGCTGTAGAAACGAACAGGTGCCCGTATCTGTTAGATTCGTGTGTCGTATCTGCGCTTACTGCATGTAGAAATCGTCTAAACGTATGCATCTTTTATGCGCCCGCAAAGTGTAGACGTGTGAGTGCCTCTTCTCCTCACCCGCGGCAAGTCTAACTGGTTTTCTCGCACAATATAAAACCCATGCAACAAAGTAAAAGCCGCTTGCTCCCGTTCAGACTATCCATTGTGTTTAAATTTATTCCATACTTTTCTCCCGTAAATCTTCTAAGTAGTTGTTGTTCACGTTACGCACGAGTTTTTGAAGTTCCCCAGTCCTCAGCTGACGGTCCATACGGTATATATTAAAAATTTGTCGGCTATCTGCGTAATTTTGCTACAGATGACAGGACGAAATCATCCCGAATCCCCCAGACGATTTTAGTTAATCTCAATTCACAACTGCTATTCCGTGAGCTTTGAAGACACAAGATTTGCAATCAAAACACTTCGCTCTTCACGGCCTCTGGTTTCCATAACCTTTTTTAACACATCGGTAAACAATCTAGGAACGGATGAATGTGCCGCAATTTCAAGTTGCAGTGCAAGTCATAGTTAAAGCAGAAGGAAGTTTGGTGCATTTGAACACCTTCTTTACGACATCTGCGGTATTTGTTAGCCATCTGAGTATCCTAGTAAAAGTAACTGTTTTCGGAGTTGCTCTTTGTGTCCTTTCTCGAAAGATTTTTTCGGCTGCCCCATCTAGTGCATCAGCGATATGGTGGAGTGGGGTACTTTATTCTTATGTAATATGTGCCACCTTATTTCCAAATGACTCAGTAAAATCAGGGAAGCATGAAAATTTCTTGTCCCCAAATATATTGACGAGAATAAGTGCAATGCGGGACATGAACGCAAAACGAACTGAAAGCTTCTATTTAATGGTTGTAGTGGCAGTGCAGTGGAGCAACATCTGACCTCTTCCAACAAACGAAAGTGGTGAGATCATCAATAATTATTTTTGACAATGAGACGACAAACTAGTCTTATGATTCTTATTTCAGACCCTATATATAAATAAAAAGCTATCTTATGCCGTTGGACACTGTGCAGCGTCACCCTGGCCATCCGTCAACGAAACGCAATGCCCCTCTCTTGGTGAGGATTCTAACTCACTTGACCTTCGATGTTCTAACGCCCAGGAAGTCTGCACAGCACTATCTCTGTGTACTTAAGAAGTAGCCGCAATTACGTGTGATGAACATGAATGCTGCTCTATTCATTGCTCTATTCATTGTTCTCTTGTTTTAGTTTTCCAAGTGTTGTACACACACTTCAATTCGAATGTATACGTTCTACTTGTTACGCGGTGCTGAATTCTGAATTTCTAGTTCGTTTGGTTATGCCGATATACGTGCTGAACTTAATTACTACATTTCTGCGTCACGATTGGAACAATTCATCATGACTGCCGAAATGGAACCACTGAACGTTAATTTAACCGCGCGAGACGTAGAATATTTGGAACGGATTGACATATGGTGTCTCACAAAATCCGATATGGATGATAAGAAACTCACGGCATATTTTCTACATTTTGTTGGCAAGCTGGCGTATACGCTGATCAGGAATTTAGTATATCCTGAATCTCCGAAAGAGCTGGGTTCAATGTGTTGATCCGCTCCCATTCTCAATCGGTTCGTGATTTTGTATTGCAGTTACAGACACAGGCAGCTAAATG
The DNA here is from genome assembly GCA_004794785.1 of Opisthorchis felineus. Classification (NCBI taxonomy): domain Eukaryota; kingdom Metazoa; phylum Platyhelminthes; class Trematoda; order Opisthorchiida; family Opisthorchiidae; genus Opisthorchis; species Opisthorchis felineus. The sequence continues at coordinate 409,511 of SJOL01006448.1, forward strand.
GGACTACAGTGCCCAATTAGAAGATCAGCTGCGTGATAGACTCGTTGCTGGTATTCAATTGCCCGAATTACAACAGGAGCTGCTGCTCTATCTAGATCAGCAATTTCAAACTGTTCGGAAAATATGTGAGCAGTATGAAGATGTGAAGCATGTAACAAAGACTGATGAAGCAGTGTTGTTAAATTACTCTAAAAGAAATAATTCAAGGATGCAGATAGACAACACATTCAAACCTAGAACAAATTTTCATAATTCCAATTCAACGGTTCAAAAATTTGGGAGATGTGAATCATGTGGACGAAATCATTCCTCACAGGCAAGCGAAGTGTTTTGTCTGCGGGAAAACGGGACACATTCAAATTGTCTGTAAGTCAAAAAATTGCGTCACTTAACTTCTGATCCAAATACTGACGTGAAAGCATAATCTGAAGATATCTCTACCCTTTCTTTATCCATTTGGCCCCAAAATTCGTCACACTTTTTTTGAACTTTGATATCCCCTTCTGGTCAAAAACATGACTCCATTGTTGCTGCTGGTAGTGGTGAGTCCATTATTCCACAGTCAGATCTAACTGCATTTTACCCCAGTGTTGTGATAGAGCCTACAGATGTTAATATCCGCGGTATCACTGGACATTCAGTAGCTCTAGTGGGTAGTTGTACGATTCCTGTGAGATTGCCCCGAGGTACCCCTGTCGATTGTAATTTTTTTAATTTCAGCCTCGGGGCCATCGAGTATCGGACCCAAAGTTTTGCGCTCATTGCGAGCTTGTAACACCTTACTGACTTCTGTAAATGAGAGTGCGAAAATGAGTCCCCATGTCGATTTCTTATCCAGAATTCCAATGTGCGACTTCGATTCAAACAACTCAGATTGTTAATTGATCCAACCATTACCAGTCAAGCGAGACGCGCTTGCTGCTGATACTAAAAAAATATTTCACTCCCATTTTTTCTGCGCTGCAACGTGGACACAGCAAGAGCGACGTCGGTTTCCTGCACTTTACTCTCTGCGCGAGGGTTTGTCCATTACCCCGGATGGTTTGTTATGCTTTGAGGATAGAGTTGTCATTCCATCGACTCAGCGAGCAGCTGTCCTTGCAGATTTGCACTCTGGTCATCTGGGTGTTGATAAAATGAAATCTCTTGCACGCTTGTCATATTGGTGGCCGGAACTAGATGCTGACATCAAGCGTATTGCTAAAAATTGTGTTTAATGCACACACAAGATTCGCAGCAAATTTTTACAGTGGTATCCGTGGCCAGTTACTTGTGAAACATCTCAACTAGTTCATGCTGACTACTGCGGTCCTTTTCTCGGTAAATACTATGCTTTGCTTGTTATTGACGCATATTCACGCTGGCCTGAAGTTTTTCTAATCACTTCTCTGAGAGTTGACTTCACACAACAAGCATTGAGGAAAGTATTCAACCGTGAAGGTGCACCAACTTCTTTGGTCACTGACAATGGCACACACTTCTTCGCAAAATCCCTCGAGGAATGGTTAAAAGGCCTTGGATGTCGGTATCTGTTTACTGCTCCACGATATCACCAGTCGAATTGGCTTGCTGAGAATTTTGTGCGAACACTGAACTCCGCCATTATTTCATTCTCTCCTACTTCTTTTGTGGAATTAGACCGCGGAATTGATAATTTTCTGATGCAATACAGGAATGCCGTTCATTCAGTTACTGGGAAGAGTCCAGCGATACTTTTTAAATCTCGCTCGTTGCGTACAAGTCTCGACTGCGTCAAAAAGGCTGATGTTACGTTTTTCAAGGGTAATGATTTACGGCCTGCTACAGGAATAATACTTTCATCAAACGGCAAACGTATGGTCACAGTTCTCGAGTTGGATGATTTCTCTTGTCACCGGAGACACATTGATCAGGTTGAGCTCAATACCAGAGGTCAGTCTGTTAACGGCACTTCTGCTGTTTCAAATACTAGTGAATCCTTTGTAGATGATCTTATTGTACCCGAGCAAAACGTTATCTCTGAAGAACATACTGCCTGCGAAGAACCTGAAGTTTCCAATCCAAGAATATCCGAAAGATCACGATCAAAACCGCCACTGAACTATAAACATCCACACGCTCATTCAAGGTGTGGCGGATGTGAGGAACATGATTGATGCTGTATTCATTGCTCTACTCATTTTTCTCTTGTTCTAATGTTCCAAATGCTGTACACACACTTCAATTCGAATATATACGTTCCACTTTGTTTCGTGGCACTGAATTCTGAATTCGTTTATACTGACATATGTGCTGAACTTAATTACTACAGCACGGCTGCTGCTTAAAATTTTTATCAGAACCGCTCCAAGCACAAACTTAATCAGTGCTCGACAAACCAAGGGACAGTTGGCCTAAGAAGGATCTTCAGGAATTTTTAGGTGACGGCATTCATCTGTTGAACATCAGCTAATGTACTGGAGTGAGCCTGAGTGGAGTGCCACAGTCCAACTACACCTGGTCGTTGCGTTAACATATCGACCGACTGGAAATTTAGTAGATCAGAGGAGCAGTTTTTCTGTCGTGTAAATGAACTGCTCTAGAGAAATCAGTATTCGGCTGTCGCCGCAATAGCTGGATATTGTATTGCATGTGTTTGTAGACTAATTTCAGACTAATTTCAAATCGAATATGCGACAGCTTCTGCGATAACGTAGTTATTAGGAGGATCGTTCAGTAAGTGGGACGCCGTGATTCTGAGACCCGTCCAAGAAATCCGTCTTTTTGTTTACACGGTTTTTGCTTGGGCCCATAGCTAACAACACACAAATCATACCTTTACATCATTTTAAACTAAACATATATAAAGACGCCGTCACCACGTCTCGCGGAACTTGATCTCTTTCCCCTGGAATATCGTCCCCTCCGAGGAGACCTACTTCTTACTTATTCCCTGTTTGAACATGGTTTGGCCAACAGGTTTTTCCACCGTTGAGCCAACTAACACACGGTGAGGATATGGTAAGATTTTCTGGCTTAGAGCGCACACCTTTATTCGGCAACAGTTTTTCTCATTTCGGGTAGTCGGTGCGTGAAATGACCTTCCTCTGGTGGTTGTTCAGGCTCCAGTCCAAAGCACTATTAGACGCTTTTCTATGCGTATCCTCGGGTTGGCAACCTTACCGCTCCACGCTGAGAACTTAAAGAACAGTGCTATACCTTTTTTGCCTCCTCCTTCCAGGTGAACGGCAGCCGCTGACCTACAAGAATAAAATCGATCCGGAAAGCTTGGACAAAAGCCTCAATCATGTGTATCAATCCGTGAATCCATGAACCCGTGAATCCGTGACTTCGTGTCGGTCTTTGGCTTCTGGTTCCACCCAATATGGCATGTTCAAGGGCACGGTATCCTGGAGCAGTCTTTTATTGGGATAAACAAATAAATTAATTCAACTAAGTTAACGGAGCAATCACGAAATTTTCTACATGCTCATACCGGAAGCCTCGTGACGGCAGAAATGCTCGCTCCTGATTGGCTCACAATCCGGCCAATCAGGGCATGCCTGTATGGTCCATGGCCGGTTCGGAAAACACCGTTCAGTCGGCTGTTCTGAGCGTCTCGGCTCTGGGCGTCTCACTCCTAAGGATGCCGCTTATCTGACTGCTGCTTTGATTTGCCTTGTGGTTGCACGGATTGATGCTCTCACATGTCGGTCCGTCCTCGGCGCAGTGAGCACACTGATCATGGGTCTGATGCAGATGTTTCCGGCCATGCTCTCCACTTTGTGAGGTATGCGAAGGCTCTGCGGTGTTCCATGTACCTTGACTCCATCGTGAGGATACAACATGCTGTCCAAAGTTGCATCATCTGACGCTACAGCCCCTGGGATCTTACTTGCACCGCGTGCTTGGTGCAGTATTTTACCCAGCATCCACCGTAAATAGCGTTCATCATGCCCTCGAATCAGCATCTGGCCTTCGTGTGACCGCTATGTTATCCATTCTGCCAGTCCATCCTTCCGCTTCCTGGATAGTAGCGTGACGAACTGCCTGAGCATGGAACTGTACGTCAAAGGGTGGAGACAGTGTGTACAATGTTGCAGGCTGTCGCCAGGATTCACGAGCGTCGTCTAGAGTGAAAGAGCTACCGGCGCCGGATGTCACGAGCTGAACAGCCGCTATTTCGCGTGTGCTGCCATTGGTCTCTGCCTTGGCTGTAACCGTAGCGACTATATTCTAACTAAAGTTAGGATGTGATATTACCCTTAGTGTTTTGCCACCGTCTGCAGTTATTTCGTTACAAACGGTATTGAGGGGCTGCTTCAAGCGTTAAGGTCCAATCCAATCCAGGCTTAGGAAATCCAAGCCTCGTATAACTGGGTAGGTAGCAAGCACTACTGAATTGAACCCCATTGGGTATCACGGAGCAGTTCAACTTCCTGGACAGCTTGAGGCTTCCGCCAGGTGCCCTACTCATGGTCCAGTTTGTGTGTTCAACCAGTAGCTTTCCAATTACGTTCCATGTTCGTTTTGCAGTCAGAGTGAAATCAGAACCTGTATCAAACTGGGTGAGGTGTAAATGATGTGTCTTTGGTACACACTGGGAAGAATTCTCGTCAACCGGGAAATTTCATCATGAATATGACAGTCATGACCCTGAGTGCGTGTTTTTTTTAGTTCAGTGTTTGCGCGAGCTTCTGAAGTTGTTTGCAGCGTTCCTTTTCGTGGCGTCTATGTTTGCACTTGCTATGCTTGGGATTTCAGTAGGGTCAGTGGCGTGAAAGGTACTATTAGTCAAACAACCATTGGAGTGTGGGTTCGCCTGGGATCATTTGGAGTTTTATTGCCTCTTGGGAGCTACTTTGCGTATTGCGCCAGACTGAAATGGTTGGGAATGTTCGATCATTACCGCATAAGGCTTAAGATCGACAAGATGCTGGCGTTCGGTAGCGAGTTCCTCACATATCCACCCGGACCCTGTTCAGTTCGATTCAGTAGTCGGACCCAGATGTCCGCATCGTATGTCGACTGCGGACCAGCCATGAAGGTGAGACAGTTGAAGTGATTCTCGGTTATGGTGCTAAGCTTGAAATGCCCACAGTCTTTGTTTCCCACACATGCATACATGGTGTAATCTTCATTAAACCTCTTAGTTACATGGAGACACTGATAGTGAATGGTGAATAAAGTACTTTGCTCACCAAATATTTGGCGATGATCTTGATAGTGTCTGCGAAGATAAAATCACGAGGGAGTTTGAGAGTATGGAATTTGTGGGCCGATCATGTTCAGCTGTTCCCAGTTTCCGCAGCACGGTTTGAACTTTCCATGCGTCGTTAAACTGGGCGAAGGCGGCTTGAAACATGTCCTCACATTTCTTGAGGCAACTTTAAAACGTTCGTCCAGAGTCGGTGTAAAAATGAATTCGGTGATCGAGTTGGCAGCAGTATCTGCGGAGGAAGACAGAGATTAGCTGTTTTTGTCGATTTCACTGACGTATTGTGCACCAGAGTCTCAGCCATCCTCACTTGCGCTTCAAACGGCTTCTGCTGCTGTTGTAAAATCACTTGGAGTTACTCTGCCGAAATCGACGTCCTGGGTTTTGGTTGTCTGCAGCTGTTGTATTGCGGTGTTGTCACTCCGATATCTGTCCTTGGCATTTTATTCCGCCTTTTGGCAGGCAGGGTCTGTCCGTTCTGACTACAGCACCTCGGTTGTTCTCCTAACCCTTGAGAAAAGTGACAAAACGGTGTGCGAAAACTATTGGAGAAGCCGTCTTATAGATCTTGCAGGCTTGAGTATCGTCTCCGTACTCAATGGATTTTTTAAAGTTCAAGATGCTCGAATTGGACTCAGTAAAGACGGCTTATTCCTGCGGAGAAGTTGTGTGGACTAGCCATTTACCATACCTATACTAAAAAATCTACGCGAATTCCCGCAGCAATCCATCACCCGTCCCATTGACTTCTATGCTGCGTGAATCATTGTGAACTGTCATCCTTGTTGATGGTATGTCGCCTCTCATCAAAGCGTGCCTCTTATCAAGGAAGCCTCGATTCCGAGTTTTTGTTGGAAATATCTAAATTTGATCTCCCCCCAAATGTGATATAAGAATGCCCCCTGATTCCCGGTGTTATTCAGTTTCTCAATTGACTGTGTGACGCAACATGTACTGGAAGAATACTCAGGCGTCCACATCAGCTCGAACATTTGCATTGCAGCCTTTTAAATATGCTGATGACACGGAACGTATACACTCTGTTCTTGATCAAGTCAGCAACCATTCAGGACTCATCGAACTTGCGACCATCTCCATTGAGACAAAGTTACCTCCACGCAAGCAAGTACTCGACGGGTAACCCCTCGCACAGGAGATAGCGAAGTTAAATGCGTCAATGTATTTCGATGCTTCGATTCTATCATGGGACTGTTGACAAGCTAAGGAAGAGGTTGATCTTCGTGTTGATACCTCAAGGGACCCCTTTATTCAACTTACAGAGGAACAGTGAAGTTAGCTTGCACACAAATTTGTGTATTCAAGTTGACAAGCTGCCTAGTCCTCAACTATAGCTGTCAAACTGGGTCGCCTCACATGCAATACATCCGCAAATACCGTGTTTTTTATCACTGATGTATTCAGAACGGTTGATATGTCGAAAGTTAGACGACCTTGCTTCGGTATTCCACGTCACAGACTACGGTGTCAGCGACGACCTTACTGTTTCGGTAACGTTGCTCCGAAAGCGAGTCTAGTAGATTTTCGTTGGTGCCGTCGCCGTGTCCGCGGTAGCGCTGCCGTCCTCGAGGGTAAATGAGAACCTGTGTTCACATCGTTAAGTTGGATTCAGGGGGCTATGTCCCAACCTTCCATACGGGATCCGTTTCTGAATATATCTGAAGCCATCTTTTCACGGCATCAAGCCATCCTTCCTCCATGAATTGAAGTAAGCCAACTTGGAGAAGGGAAGCATCTGAACGTATGTTTTCGGTCAATTAAGACAGCTGTCGCCACGATACTGAATACGTCGTCTTGTCAAGATTATCTGAGGAATTTTTGAAAAATGGGGGTAAATGGATATGGGTCGATAATTGCTGAGATTAAGTTGTCGCCAGTCAGGGAGGGGCAACCGGTCCCACATCCATCCTCATTTTCAGCTTATTGGAGTGGAATTTGAAAATGTCGGCGGGTTAGTAAGAACTTATACTGGTATGAACAGAACGGTGTTCATAGTCAGCTTTTTTATATCATTTTATTGGGATTTCCTAATACCTTTCGTCACGATGATTCAAGATCACCTTTCGTTGACTTTCAACTACAATGAGATAGCCCTAACTGACTGTTTCATCTGTTGCGACCATGGTGCGTAAGTTACGAATGATCAATCGCCGTCTATCCAAGAAAGCGTTGATTTCTGTTCCCAGCCATTATTAGCGGGACTTTCGAGGGGTACAGGCCATGATATTGCAACGTGAACTGAAAGCGGCCACATGCAAACTGAATGCTCTGGGATCTTCGCACCTTCCTGGGTGGGACCCACGTGACCCTGCTTACAAGGGGTTGGAAACCCTGTGGAGCATCCGTCAACCGATCTTGGTAGACCGAATGTTGCCATTTTCTAACCGGACTGCGTAGCTAACGTTCGCCTTTCGTGCGCTTGGATTATGTCGGGTGAGGTTCGTAAAAGGCGCTGGGTCAACTCTGCTAGTTGCACTTAAAGTCTATATGATGTTCCAAGGGTGTATTTTGTTGTTCGTTTTACTTAAGGATGGAGAGCTTTATCGCACTTATCCCTGCCGTTCCATTTTCTTTACTCTTTCCTAGTACTTTCTACTCCCATGCTTTTGTAACAATTGAGCGCCAGTATGCAATACTGGTGTGTTTATGTCACTGATGCTGCTGTAGATGGTTCAAAAATGATCCTCCATCTACATATGGTAGAATGTACTTGCAACTTCATACAGTCGAACTTTGATAGACAAATGACTTGTCTTGAAATCGATGCGTGTTTGGTCATATCAGTAGTCAGTTCGTATAAACATATTGGGATAATTCAGATTTCTTCATCTGCTAAAATTTGTATCTTCGCAATCTCAGTTCCTAACGTCTCCTATCGGTTTAGCGGTGTACAACTTCTGTCATCAACTAGAACAGTTAGATCCTACTAGTTCACACACCCTCCGCGTTCCCACAATCATGTGTCATGACTAATCCACCTTGGTAAAGTATGTGGAGTGCTCGGGAGAGAGCTCCAGATAGTTCAGTGGTTAAGGCGCAAACTTAGTGATCAGAAGGTCCGTGGTTCGAGCCCAACCCCGACATCTCGACTGCTCCTGTCTAGGCTTGGGCAACCCGACACTATCCCAGCCCTCATGCTTCCTTCGGTTGGCATCGCAGCTAGTCAGGTACTACAGCTGGACGATTATTACTGCTATTATTAACCACCAGAGTCGTTTAGCAAACCTGTACATCTCTATAAACCAGAGTACGCGGTACAAGCTATCTTTGGCTAGCGGTACTCTGAAAGAACAGTTCAAGTCGCGCTGTGATTAGTCATTTCGTGCGTGTATTGTCGGCATCACTAGTCTCTGGATATTAGACAAGGGTAGCAAACTTATCCTACCTTTCACCTGAAAATGGAGCTCTATGCAACATAAGCGCCCGCTGTGTGAACATGTGACAGGACTGGTTGGTTTGCACTGAACAGCCGCCATTATGGTAAACTATGATCAATGCATGCGTTTATGATGATTCACGCACTATTTAGGGCAGATGAAAGGTGTTGGTATATCCTTGTTTGAAGGTGATCTTCATAAGGGTGTTTCTTTGATCTCACTGGATGGAAGAATGTTTATTATGTTGGTGCCTGTATAGGAGGAGCTCATGGGATGTGTGACTGTAAAGGTGTCGTTGAATTCACATATTTTTTTTAGTGTACACCATTTAAAACTGGCGTTTTTTTTGCATTGCCCCGTCGTTGGTGTTTTACCCTTTATTTCTGTTTCGCAGTTGTGCAGGTCTAAAAAATTTTCATTGCTAGCAGAAAGTCATTCGCGATGCTAGGATTCTTGAAAAAATCTTTTAAAAAATGGCTTTCGTTACCATCTTTGGTCGGCCTAACGTCACACCTATGCTTCTAGATTTTCGTTCGTTCCACACAAGACTAATGATGTTTCTTCCCGAATTATCTCATCAGCGCGCGTTGAACCCACCATCGTGTTATTCAAAACGCTCAAATGCATTCTTCTCCCAGATCGTGCAGTCCAACATTCACGCGCCGAAATATTTTGCGTAGCACTCGGTTTGTGTTGTATCTTGATTAGGTAGAAGAAAATCGTGAAGCTATCCAGTGTGGCAGTATTTGAATGCACACCCTTGTTGATTGATGTCAACTGAACATAATCATTGACATTGGCTATGCTATTTATCTACCTTGGTTTGAACCTGTATTTGCCTGAACACCCGCTAACTACCTACCGGCCGCGCTCACAGTTTCCTCCAAATAAAGTGTCGCTCAAGATACTGGAAGCTGATGGTCAAGCGAAGCGCCAGCGCCAAGAGTTCAAAATAACTTAAGTAACTTCAAATATTTTACTTCTGAAACTGACGTTTACACATAAAAGCGAAGAGTTTAATTTTGAAGAACTGGAGCACCGTCTTATCCTCGACAATAGTGGACGCTATGTGGCCTGCTCCAGTGGCGGAACTGAGAAGTCTCCAGGTGTTCGACAACTGTTGTCTCAGAACCATAGCTCGTGTGGATTGGTGTCAGCGAGTCCAAAGCGAGGCAATTAGAAAGCGAGTGTTCGGTTGTGCAACAGGGATTTCCATAGGAGAATGTGTCCAGTACTAGAAGCTGTGTTGGTTGGGCCATGCACTGCGCATGCCGAGCCATCATTTGCTGAGGACAGTGCTGTTTTCCGTGCCCAATTCAGGGTGACGGAAGCAGAGAGGTGACCCACACTTGACTTGGCAGAGGAGTATGGATGAGTTTACGAAAAGTCTGGGTACTGTGGGTGCTACTCGCCTTCCAGGATAAGGATCGCGTGATCCTCTCTGCGCCTGGTTGGAGACGTTGCAAGATATGGCTGCCAACCGATGTCAGTGGCGATCTTGTTGTCAGTTTCTATCCAGATTGCCTGAATGAGTGTCTGGAGGTGTAGGCACCTCGGAATGATTGTAGTAAGCTAGCACTAAGTCCCTTCCCTGTCCACCTTTATTCTTGTCTTCACAATAAGGCTTTCAAATAAATCATGGTTGTATGGCAGCGAAGCATTCGGTGTTAAACACGGATGTTATGCTCTCGATGATGATGATGATGACGACCATTTCAACGAATTGACCAAGATTAGTGTTGTATCTAACTGCTGTCTCCATTCCAGTGCCTTAGTGTAGGAAAAAACACTCGCCAACAGCTTTATTCCCAGAAAGTGAGTGCGGAAGTTACAAGGGGACTCGTGGTATTTTAAAGGGCACTTTTGACGTCGATCCAGGCTGTCTGTTCAGCGTTTGATGAACGATCATCATCATCGACCGTGCTTCTGTGAAATTTCTTAACACTAACCATCGTTGGCCATTGCTGAATTGATTGGTTAATTGGTTGGCCTGGATGCTTGCCGACTTCCCTACTGCCATTTTGGTGGCGTTTGGGTGTCTCGGTAGGTTTCGGACACTCTAGGATTATTTTCAGGAATCTGACCTTCCTGACGGCTAGCATGCTTTGACATAAGAAATTTAAGTTGCGATATGGTTTGAGCATATGTGCAACATTTTTGTTAGTGGTCTTCTACATCAAAAGTACCACTTTCGTTGACAAATGTGTTACTGATTATATTTATGTGATCGAACTTGAAAAAATGCTTCAGTAAGTTGCACTGAGTCTGTCACGTTTTGACTGCGCAGTCGAATGGTTGAACTATGATGTGCATTTATTTCAGACACAATGCACTTTAATACGACAGTTATGTTTACTCCTGGGACATCAGGTTTAGTGGTTGCTACCGAATTTTCGCTAACATTAATTCGTGATTGTCACCGGCTAGTCGTATGCTCTTGTCCGAGTAGTTATTTAGGTAGAAAATCCAACCTTACGCAGATGTGCACATTCGCTTTGGACCGAAATTCTGAAAGACGGTGCGGTTCGTTTTGACGTGACATAGGGACTAAGTTAACGAACCTCATTGAAACGGTTTTCTCATCAAGAGATTCGTCCAACGACGCGATTATTTGTCATGTACTTTCACACGTGGAACCAAAATCGATGGCTTGGAGCGCAAGCTACTGACCGAAACATCCGTGATTCGGGCTCGTCTTTGAACTTTCAACTGCTCTTGTTAATGTACAGGCAGAATGCGGCATCTGTTCCTGTGATTTCCTTGGGTAACATGGCGCCCACGCACTAAAGCAGTGCCACAACCTAAGTTTATGGTGAGTGTTGACAACATTCGATAAAAGCAAATGGTGGAGTGTCGAAACACAATGCACATGAACGAGTTTTTCCCACAACCTCAGTTTGCCTACCGTGACATTCCATGAAGCTGCTGCATGGTGCGTGGAGCACCTACACAGTACTTACCACTTTTTGACTGAGGGTTGTCAAGTACTGTAGGTAATAAGATTTATTACTTTTAACCAAGATTCGGTCCTGCAGATGATGCCAATCATACTGAGAGTCAGGGATGCCTTGCACGGCTGTTTTGTGTGTTATTATGTCGGACAAAATTTGTGGCCTTCTCGGCTGAAATGGAACATGCATGGCACTTCTCCCCTAAGCATTAGACTACCCAAGTACTGCCACCTTATGGTTAGACGTTTGAGTCCAATAGTGGTTGGGGACCTCAGTTGTGCTTCTGTCCAGGTTCCCGCCCGGTAGCATCATCTCATCTGTCGTGCAAGTGTAACTTATGCCAATGAAAGCAATACGCCGTCAACCATACTTTGAGGACTTCATTCTGGACTTCCTGCTCGCCGCATACAGCAAGACCAATAAGGGGAGGTCTGCTTCTGCCCTCTATTTTCACTACTATTCCCCAACTTCCATTAAATTCTGCCCAAACACCACCTCTGTATAACACTTATACCGTAAGGTGAACAACCTGTGACATTGCAAAAGGATGTGAAAGATATTGCGAAGAGTTTTGGTGCGGCCCGCCTTCCAGGATGGGGTCCCCGTGATATCCCTGCGCCTGGCTGGATACACTGCAAGAAATGGCGGCTAACTGATTTCAGTGGCGTTCGCGCTGTCAGTTTCCAGAGTGTCTGGTTGAGAGCTCGCAGATTTTGGCACCTCATAGTGCTTGTGATAGATCGGGACCGGGTTCTCTTTCTCACCCACTTTATTTTCACTGTAAGGCTTTAAGTCTATTTAAATAAACTTTGTGGTTGCACGGCACTGATGCATTGGTGACAACATTTCTGACTGCAGGTGAGGGTTCTGTCATAGTAATAGTGCTATTTGGCCCACGCACTTTCAACCTGTCCAAAAGTCCCATCTGATGGACCGTTTGCGAGGAAGACTGAACTTTCAGTTGTTTTTACATTTTGATGTGTTATTGTTTTGGAGGAATGCCAATGGAGTCGGGTTGTGTTAGGTTGGTGTCATTTCTACCATTTTTTCAAATGCAAGAGTTCCCTAGCGTATCGATCTAAATATCGTCTTGTGTTTGTTTAGAATTTGAATAGTCATCCTTTTTGGCCTTAACAAGAGTGTTAAACACAAGTACTTCACTTATGTGTGAAATGATAGTTCACCTGTAGCATTCTTTCGGTGCCTAACTGCCATGCCACCAGAAAAAAGCACGAGGGCTGGGGTACTACCAGGTTGCCCAAGCCTAGACAGGGGAAGTCGAGAGGCAGAGGTCTGGTTCGAACCACGGACCTTCCGGTCAGTAAATTCGCGCTCTAACCATTGAGCCATCTCGCCCCACTTATGTGTGCTTTTCCCCCACCTCAATTTGTTTGCAGTTTCCTTCATCCAAAACACATTGTCGCTAATGTTGCATTATTTGGTTACTGGTACTTCTATAGTTGGGACATGAGTCTTGGAATGGCTCGTCATGCAAATTATCCCAATCAACATTGTAGTTAACTTTCGAGGTCTCATAGAACTGGACTCCGGTGTCAAGTAATGAGTTACCAAGAGCGGATAAGGTGAAATAGCATCTCAAACCATGCGTTGGCAGCGGGCTCTATTTAGACTGTCAAGTTTGACCACTAATGGTCGTTTTGTCTTCGGACGGATTCATTGTAGCGCCTTCATGTGCACCGGTACTCGGGTGCATTTATTTAATAAGTATGACTATAACGTTCCTCCAACACGGAATGCCGCAGAAGGGATTCTTGCTTCCGATATATTTCCATATCGATTAGGGAATCCTGCACTTGATCCCTGTGTCTCTTCTCTGGCCGTTTTAGCTTGCCTTCTCTCCTGTTTGACACTATGCTGGATGAAGATTCCCTACAATTTATGGGACGTTACCTTACCCCTGCGTACGTTTTGCGGGCTCGCGAACGTTATTCACGTGTGAAAAATAGGTTTTCAAAGGTTTTGCAAGAAGTGAGTATCGTAATCTTAACTGGAATTTTGCTCTCAAGGGGTCATTTGATTTTGACAGTTGCTTTTACTGTAGTTGGCAGGGATTTCGAAGCTTCAGTATAGAGACGCATCTCACGAGTCTGCAGAATGTTTCGAACCGACGCCCCTCTTGTCGTGGTTGAACACCATAACAATTCACCCTGGCTGGCTGAGCAGCAGCTCAATGAACTTGTGTCTAGACAGGACATTGCGCCCGATCCATGTGACGTATTCCGGTGTTATATGTCCAAGTGCCTGTCACTTACACTGCTTGGAAGCCGCTCGTGGCCGAGTGGCCTGGGTTCAAATCTATCTAAAGGCTCGTTAAACGAGCCTTGCTGATGACTGCCAACAGCTATGCAGTGTTTCTCTGCCTTTAAGCTTGAAGTGACTTCAAGTGTAGGATGGAATCCTCATTGAAACTCTTATTATCTCGTGTGTACTCAAGTACCTGGTTAATTCGCTGCCATAAATATTTAATTAGGCTCTGCGTTAGCTTTACTTTTCGAACATTTAAGTTTGACAGTCATTCAGGATTCACTAGGTGGCCTTGACTTTTTGGAACTGTGTCTTGGCTTGAAACCCTGGAGTAATATTTTACGTTACAAAAATGATGTAATATTTGACACTACTTAATTTCCTCTCACAGGGCCGCCTCCCGGAACAGGGTTTCTCCGAATCTGAGATCGAAACATTTTTCCTCCAGCTGGGCTCCATGGATTCCAACAATTGGGAGAGTGGTGTGGGTGTGGGAGAACGCGAAGGACGCATTCTCCTCGACTTTATCCATCGCCGACACTATGGGTCCGTGTGATCATTCGTCCTGAGTGTGTTATTTAACATTTCTTCGCCTGTTGTATTGTTGTTGTATGATTGCTCAACCGCGTGACCTGTTTAATAACCTTTCCCCCCACTTTTGGTACAAGGCGACTCTTCTTCTTGATTGTAGGCTTGCTCATGGAATCGGGCGATCCGGTGATATCACAGCGATTCAACCTAAAGCACCCGGTTCAAGTCTTGTCAATAAGCTGACCAACCAGCTCTTATTAGATTGGTTGAAGAAGTCAGGTACGATCATGCATGTTTGTTTTGTTCGACCTTATCTCGTTTCTAGTTGTGAGAGTTTCGTGAAATCACAGGGGCTGTTAGTTGTCACAAAAATGCCGACGCATTCATCAGTGATGTGCAATGTTCCTCTCCTCTTTTGTGTCATCGCTGGTTGGTTTCTTCCGTCAGCTTATTAGAGACCCTTAGCAACTTGAAAGATTATCGATGTACGCGTTGGTATTGATGTCATCTCTTTTGCGTTTACTCTCCTTTGCCGTTTTAGCATATATCACCTTTTCGTACCGTGTAACTGTGTAAGACCAGGCAAACACTTTACCCGTCAGCAACCAACTTCCCAACCTCAAACAAAACAGTATCTTCGATGTTGCTAAACATCACTTGTCACCTGACTTGCATACAGAGAATCCTGCGTGCCTCAGATGGCAGGTCCGTGTTACTTGTCTTTGAAGCCTACAGCTTCTTGCAATTCATTGCGTTAATTAAAACTTTCTAGTGTCTATTATCACTCCATGTACTATATTGTGAAATACACTACTGTACACTTGCAGATAATCCACGCTCACGTACAGCTAACTTACACATAACTACGGATCTTATTCACATTTCTGTGCACTAGGTTCTCCAACTACTTCAAACTGCTTTCTCGTCCCAATGGCCACCGGGATGACCTTGACCCTATGTCTTCTCAGTCTGAAGCGCCGCCGTCCCGCTGGTGCGAGATTTGTGCTTTGGCCTAGAATCGATCAAAAGTCCTGTTTCAAGTGTATCCTAGCTGCAGGTTAGTTTGCCGTGCTGCGTGTGAAGATTTGGCTGTAACCAAATTTACTACAACTCGAATCGAATCACTGCTGTTAATCAGCTGTGCTCATCATAACCTGTGTTGTATACGTATCCGCAACTATAAAGCCTTCGTAAATCCGGTCTTGCATCTCAGGACGAGGATTTCGAAAGTAACCTTGTTATTCATCAACCCTTTTTCATATCTACCTATCTTTTTGACGCGTTGATTTGTTCCCTCAAGACTCTTGTCTCTTCAGGTGGACCTCAATGTTCTCATGTTTGTCAAATGGGGGGCGAGATGGCTTATTGGTTAGAGCGCGAATTTACTGACCGGAAGGTCCGTGGTTCTAACCCGACCTCTGCCTCTCGACTTCCCCTGTCTAGGCTTGGGCAACCTGGCAGTACCCCAGCCCTCGTGCTTCCTTCCGGTAGCATGGCAGTTAGGCACCGGAAGGGTGCTACAGCTGTCTCGTTTGTCAAATTCCATGACAGTTATTTATGCTGAGGATTACAATACCCCTCTCCCATAGTAAACGCATTCAGCTTTGTAAAGGCCTCTTAAAGAGGGTGGCTGGTAGGCACCACCGATTTCTCATCGGCATCGTGGAGTTTTATTCACCTCTAGGTTTTTTAATCCATTTTTGAGAATGCATTGGATGGTATAGGTTGGAGGTACCTCCAACTTATGCATCCTTGACTGAGACCTGCAACGTAGCGAGTCTGTATGATGGTCAGCAGTCCCCTGTCTTTTTTGTCAGTTCTTTTTGTTTCAACTGACAAAACCTAAGTGAAAAGTGCAGAACAAGATACTTTGTCACGAAGATGTGTTGTATCCATCTGCATGCTAAGAATCTCCAGTAAATATGGAATATATATATATATATATATATATATATATATATATATCCGACCCATTGCCTTCATTCTGGACCTTAACCGTCACGCTTCACTGAACGACGCTGCGAATGTATCTTTCGTCTAATTATTTGGCAAGTCAAGTCCACTCAACAGGAAACCGATAGTATGACGGGATAGCATGTCAGCAGTGCGTACGACACCGTCCGTTCAGCGTGACTGTCGACTAGTGCAGCGACAGGGGGTGTAGGGTATTTCAGCTGTTTGGGAGCTTCAAGATGTTTTTTCCTTGGAGGTTCACATCATTTAGGGGGATCGCAAGAAAGAAAATTCCATCCCCCAAAACCATCTTTTCTTGTTGGGGAAGAGGCATTTTATTTTATTGTGCTGGTATTCCGTGTGGATTATCTGTAGTTTCATCTCTGTTGAGTGACTGTATGTATCCATTTTAACCTCTGCAAGCCCATTCTATCGGACTGCAATCTTGGAGAACTCACATGTACTCTCTCGAATTGGCGATTCCATTGTTTTCCCGTCTTTGTGCAAATTTTTTTCACAGAAAATCTAAATTCACTTTCCTTTTTCTTCCCAGGCCTAGTGCCAGTTCCCATAGACTTACGTGTGGGTACAACGGATGTAAAACGTTCCAAGGAATGCGAACACCAACTGAGCTGTGACTTGGATCAATTACGTCTTGCTTGCATAAAACCAGCAGCGTTTCTTCGTGAAAGGTGGCCAGAAGCAGCTGATGACCAAGGTGTCACACAAGAGGATGCCAAGCGGTGTGGGCCAGACAGCGTAGTATGCATTTTGTCTACCACTTTATGCTTTTCTCCTCGGATACCTGACAGGCAAGTGACATATTTATAATCACTTAGTTTCATGGTGGTTTTCCTCATCCAAACTCAGCCACATGTTATATTTTTGCTAGTCGTAGGCACACGGCAGTAACTATACAACTGGCGCAGATGATGGTCATCTACGGCTGTGCTTCGGAATTTTGGGACATTTCTACGGGGATTAATGAATAACAGGCGGACTTTCTACTTATCGTTGTCCTTCTTTGATGTGATTATGCTGATGAGTCTACAAGTATAAGCACTGGTTTCGAGTTTCATTTCTAAGCCTCGTCCGTATTATCGATCGTTGCAGGTTTGAGGGATGACCACGCAAACTAGAGTAGTGTGAAAAAATCTGGATGTTGAGTTAGTGTCGTCTTTTGTCTTAAGGCTACTTTTGGCTTTGTTGATGGCTAGAACCAGGAGCAGCATCTGACGGTCACTATCCCTGTAACCTGTTCTCTAATGAACAGTGCACGCGGACGATGTGCGGTAAGCCTTCGTCTGAAGTCACCCGACCCAGTTTTTTAAGGTAAGGTGATCTTTCCGCTGCTCATTCTTCAACTTTGTGGTTGCTATGCTGAATGGAACTAGTCTGCCTACCTCTGATGTATCAGAGGTCGAAATGCGCCCGGGGTAATCGCTCATATAGCTGGAGTTCGCAGACGGCATTACTGACATTAGTTCAGATCCACAGGAACAAATAAATAATAAGGTATAGACGTAATACACTACTCATAAGGTTGCTGAAAACCATTCGACAGCCCATGACCAGTTTCGCCCTTCTTGGGGCTCATCAGGTAGACGCAGTCCCCGAGTTTCCGTCAACCTTATGTTCTACTTGAATCCAAATTGCACGAAATTGGCGAAATACACTCACTTGCATATCAATTTGGTTTTGACGGGAGGCTCACCTGCAACCCAGCTGAATCTCTCGTTTATGATGTTTTTAAGCAACTGAATGTGCTGCCCCAGGCCGCCTCATGTTTCAGTTGGCACGATCTTCAAGATATCACAATACATGTGTAGACGTAATGCACTACTCATAAGGTTGCTGAAAACTCTGAGACTGATGATCCTCAGCATCCGGTTGAGACCACTGAGTTAGTTGTTTTTGAAAATGGTAATCTGTCCGCCTGACACGATGAAACTTCATGTTTCCTAGAGTTCCGATATAGATCTTGTTTGTGGACCCGGACCATTCTAACTCAGTTGTCTTCAAGAATTTCAGGTGACGCAGAAGCATGTGGGGTCATGGACGAATTTATAACCAAGGAATACTCGTTCCAGTAAGATTTATTCTGGCTGAATACCATCTACGCACGCTTCCTCGTACGCTGTAGGGATGGGAATACGTAGTACGCGATAAAAACTCACGAGTGTGCCGAACCTTCCCCCCGCTTGCAGTTTAAACACTTCACCGTTCGGCTACGAGCGCCGTATCAGCAATGTGATTAGCTCGCGCCTAGACAGGATAAAGTAACATTCGTTCCTCAACCACGGGATCCGCGTCTCGAAGTCTCATGTGACTGACTCCTCGAGTGGCGACATCTCAGATGGAAGTTTCACTTATCGGATGAATTTTATTCTTCCTCTGAGATAATTGTAGCTTTTTGGTAGTGTCAGGAAATTTAGGAATTTTTATTGGAGACCGATCTGTAGTGAAAGAGCCAAGAAGCACTGTTCAGCTGTTTCATCCCTATTGCGGATCATCATCAGTGTACATCTCACGAAACTCCAGGGAGTCTCGAACCCGCGACCTCCCGGTATGATATAATTGTAATAGTCAGTAGCATCGCATTTAAAAATAGGTTACTTGTGACGTGTCCTTCACGCTTGGGTACAATGCCGCACTTTCCCACTCATTGTACACAGTCACATCTGCAGGAGATGAGTCATTTTGCTTATAGTCGACAAAGAGGTAGCAAGGATGCGGTAAGGGCATAACCTTTTTGTTAGGAATTAAAGGGGATCAGCTGGTTGGTGCTCGTGATGATGTAGTGTTGGAGCCTATGCGTTACGTAAGTTTGATTGTGCTCATGCAAATGCCTGCACAGTTCTACATAGCGTAACCAACGCAGCTGGATGTGGATCACAGTGTTTTCGATTCCATAGGTTCTTGCCTTCTGAAGAACTTGAGTATATGGGTTCCAGTCCGATCTTCGCCCCTTGCTGGTTGGAGTCCGCTTGATCCTCACTACACGTTGCTAGAAGACATACAGCACATCGCGCACAGTCGATCCCACTGGCGGGCACACTATCAATTCCTAGACGGACCACCAGCTAGAATTTGTTTGTCATTGTATGGTGGGCTCTTGTCGAGTGATGCCCGCGAGTGACGTTGGGTCAATCCCCCTGATGGTGTTTTCACTTCTGTATTCTGTTCAGATGCGTTTATCTCGTTGCTTTTCCAAGCTGTTCGCACATTGTTCTTGATCGGTTTCGGTAAGGGCATAAAGCTGTTTGTAAGTCAGCATCTTCCTCCTTTCTTGTCACTATGCTGGGCATTGTTTCCTAGGGTTATACTGCAGTATCCATTACCAGTTTATTGCTATCGGTCATCACGATGGTGATTTCGCTTGAGTATCTTGCCTGGCCATGCATGTCACTAATCTCATCCAGTAGGATTCTAATGTGCCAGATTCAAAGTTATGCTCTTCTGTTTATTGGTTTATCGTGGTTTTGCCGGTTGGTGGGGCCTCTAAATGTCCAGATTGTATATATCGATCAGCTTGAAGTAATCCACCTCCAGCTTTTTGATCAGACCCGCAAGACGCTGAGTGGTAGGGTTCCCTCTGAGAGTTATATTCAAATCCAACTACCTCTGGGCCCCTCTGGCCCAGCCCGACTGAGGTGTGGATATATCAGTCTTACTGCTTCTGCGAACACCTCGCACACTTTGAGTCACATCGGACTGCATTGCTACTTGACGCACATGCCATCAGTTTCGGTCAACAAAGTAAAATGTGCCCACATGACAAGTGGAACAGCAGTCTGCCGGTTTATACACCCCCATCTCGTTTCAGTTCAGATCTGAATATCAGCTATGTAAGTTTCTTCACTCCAACCTGTTGTTTGTTTGTCCGACCACCCCACCCCATCCACCATTCGACTACTCTTTTTGATATCCGTGAGTCTATTCGGTTTAAGGTACTGTCAGGGAACTTAGACGTTTTAACTACTGAACGTACTTGTTTTATGCAACCAGGTATTTTCATGACATTCAACTTTTTACCCAGTAGAATTTCACTAATAATTCGGCTTTTTTGCCCCAACAACTCATTGTGTTCGTAACAGTGCATCTTTCTTTAACAATAGCGGTACATATTCAGATTTCCTTTCGTCTCATATCATATAATTTCGGTGCACTCGGTGAACCGTCAGGAACGGTCGTCTAGTCTTTTACCCCTAGGTGAATGTTTTATCCCTTCAGTGACGTTTCTCTTGTTGCTGGTTTTCCTCCCCATTTCTATAGAATCCATGCAATCACCAAAATATGCATGGAGTATGGTGTATCACACCTTATTAACAACGCTTATGGCGTCCAGTCTCGTCGATGCATGAGGATGATAGAAGCTGTTGGCAAACTGTTGCTACAGCACACATGTGTTGAACAAAGGCAGATATCACCAGAGTGTAAGTGGAAATATTTCTGAAGTTATGCATATTCGCGCAAGCCACTGAATCCTGGAGTCACCATCCATCATCTATGTCATCCTGCTTTCATGATTCTGTTCAGGTAGCAATTTTTCTCTTTAATTTTAATTTATGTTTACGAGGGTGTCTCCGTAAAGTGGATGGCAAGTACGGTCTCATGTTTCTCATTTTCGCTACCAGCTTGTGTATACTTGGTATACACTTCGGGAGGTGCCTGCTGATAACAGTCTGATGTGAGCTCTAAGTACAGTGCCCAAACGTCCGTTTGAAGGCTGCTCCATACTAGCCTCCGGTCAACCGGAGGACTGAACTAATCGACTGCCTTTGACCCCATATGTGCCGTGAGTTCCGGTCAACCATTCTAGAATCTCGGGATGAATATGAAGTCATCAACCAGCAATCCAGTAACCCAACAGCCAAAAAGTTGATAACGTATCCGACGTGGTGATACATCTGGAGGTTGTTCAACCGTTTCTCCAAGCGGACGTTGCTCCTGATCTCCAGAAATGTGGACTAACTACTGATGTGACTCAACAGTTGCGGCTACATGGTAGTAACACAATCGCCCGCCAATTTATTAACCTCTATAACCCATACTCTATGAGTCTCCCTATTTGTCAACCGAATTGTCACATATTATGCATCAATCTCTTCATTTGAGCGCCCACTGGTGTCCTCTAAATTAATTTCCCTTCTAATAAGAGATACAGTTATGGTGACAATAAACCTTCCTAACCGTATTCTTGCACCATCACTGCTTCACACACCCTCAGTTGGCAATGCTAATAATTGATGTCCAACCCTAAAGTGATGTTCAGTTCGTTTTTGCTTGACATGAAACTTCATGGATTCGCTATTGAGGAGAATTTCGATAGCTCAGGTATCATAAATGGTCGTTGGTTTGTTTGCTACGCTCCATTCCGCTTCCTAATAAACCGCTGATAATGTCACCTCGATTGGTGATGAAACCCTTGCCATCAAATTGCCCAGCTCAGCAGGCAAACCAACGACAATCGACTTCATGGATTGTTTAACGAAATCGAAATTGGTAATCTAGGATTGCTTATATTGTCTCGGGTCAATCTCGAAAACTTCCTCATACACCTATCACCCCGCGTCTTGTCTCCACGTGCGCTGCTTTATTACAGAATCTTGTGCTTTACTTGGTCGGTTTCGTGTTTGCAT
This sequence comes from Opisthorchis felineus, assembly GCA_004794785.1. Lineage (NCBI taxonomy): Eukaryota > Metazoa > Platyhelminthes > Trematoda > Opisthorchiida > Opisthorchiidae > Opisthorchis > Opisthorchis felineus. Next base: position 431,424 of record SJOL01006448.1, read on the forward strand.
CCTCCGTTCAGGACTGAGCATTAATGGACCCCACCCACTCCAAAGCAAGCATAAATCAACATATTTTCTTCCTCCGGAAAACAACTTTTGAGATATTGTATTCGAAAATACCACCGGCCCACTGATTTTCACAGCCCTAATACAGTTTCCAAAACTCACGAAATTATTACTGGCAAGGAGTAGACGGAAGGATCGTCACTTTGACTACCCGTACGAAACGTTTATCTACCTACCTGCTATTTTCTACACAGACCAGATAGTATAGTCACATGCATTCATTAAACCAACTGTAAACAAGATTGTGTCACTTCGAATGGATCGAGACATACTATCCTAATTTCTGTAAAACTGTTTGCGGTAGTTAGTCTGCCTCTATCCCCACCAAATAAACGGTGTAGAAGTGTCCACCAACAACATAGTCTATGTTTCATGAAACGGCTATTCTGCCGCCCCTTTGAGCCTTCAGTCAATCTATTTGGATGGGTATATGTACATTACAGTCAACAAAACAAACGTCGACGTTTGTTCCGTCAGAAATATTGCTTAACAAGCCTGCCTGTCATGTCGCCTCATTCTAGGCAAGCCAGAAAATCCTGACCGTTCACAGTGAGCCCATTGCGGACAAAGTCGCGGTGTGTAATATCGCACGACAATGATTCGCAGGTGCTCACACATAGACTTATCGTCATACGACGATACGTGCAGGATCACTGGACTGGTAGGAAGATCAACGACTGTCTGATCTGGGGATTTTGCCAGGCAGTACATAGATATTTCCCTGCTGTCAAACCCATGGGACGTCGTATAACTGCGTTACAATGTTGTCGCCAACAGTACGTCAAGGAACACTGATCCGTATTCGGAAGATGAGAGAGATCAAACCGGCCTTTTTTGATTCCGCAGTGTCCATTGACATTCGTACTGGATATTTCGAACTTAAAGATAGGATGTTGGTTTGGCGAGCAACAAGATGCGCTCAGTATGACATTTGCAGACATGCACTGGAACGTTGGCTCTCACCGTAATGCGTGAATCATAAAGTGAATCGGTTGAAAGTTTGTGGTATTCTGAAACAAATGGATCGACTGTCCTTTCGACCGCCATTCTTGTGCATACCGAAAGTAAGCATATCGTTTCTGGAAATTCCTCTCATAGTGGACTTCCAGCCAATTACATGTGGACTCATAGTTGGCTATGGACTAATTTTTTCCTTGATCCATGTAGTAGTGGGAGCTGATCGGTAGGCAAAAATAGTTCAACTCACTACCCATTGTTTATCACATGTATCTCCCCGCGTATGTTGATTTTCTTGGGTTTTGTACTCAAACGTGGACAAGAGGCCAAAAAAACAGTCTACCCGCCAGGTAAATCTCGAGATTTATACTTTACCGGTTCACGGCCGCAAGGACAAAAGACGAATTGAGATGGGGATATCAACATTTAGTTCACAGTAGACTTAAAACACAAGGGTAACAAGTTCAGACCATCACTTGAGCTTTCTTGATTCGGAAAATAATTTTGTCGGAAGATCACCTCAAGCTTTGTACATCCCCCTTGTATTCTTCAGCCACAAATAATGAACCCCATGCACCTGGCAAGGTGGAGCAACCTCTGTCCAGTTCCATCGTCACTCCTGAAATACCCCACGGTGAACTGACCATTGACTTATTGTACGTTCAGAGTACAGACAAGAACCTGATGGTGCCTGTTGGCGGGGCAATCGTAGCTGGGTTCTCCAAGTCCCTCGTTGATTTTGTTGCAAAGTCTTACCCGGGTAAGTTTACTTTTGCGTATCTTATAGGCTGTTATTGTGCGAAGGATTTTAGAGTGTTTTCGCAATCTGGCTAGCCAAAATCTGGAACCATTACTATTTTCGGCTTGAGTTTGCAACCAAATGCCTCCCAGAGGGTGCAAAATAAGTATTCATTAAACGCACTTTTCCATTTCTGTTCGCGGGAGGTTCGATACATGTGGATGTGATTCTCGGCTTAAGGTTGTTGTGTGCGCAGTATGTCTCCACAACAACCTCCGCGGATTCGTACTTACTTTTCTTATCCACTGGCCTTCGTTCTTCACCTGTATTGGAGTGTAGCTACCTAGTCGTACCCCGACAAAGTAGCTCATTTATTATTGCAGCGTGCAATCAATTCCTGTGATTCTAGCAGCTGTGACCAACAAGGAGCCGAGACCACAAAGACTTGGTCAGTAAACACTGTATATTTGCATGAGAGAGTGGCGATTGTAGGTTGGCCAATGATCCAGTTATAAATCCTCGGACAACAAAAAAGCCGCTACGACAAACATTTTCCGGTGGCACACGGACGTTTCAGTTCACCAGTAGTCGTGCACCCATGTTATGCTACAGATTGTGTATTGGTGCGTCATCGTGATGGCATGTCCGCCCAATTGGCAGATTCTTCTTGGCCTGTCATCGCAGGCTAAGTATTCTGCTACCGACTCCTAGTTAGCATGTTGCCTCTTAAAATCCTACTCAGGATCGTTAGCAGCTACGGGTTAGTTGAAAACTGGCTTCTCTCGGTATATTTTTCTGGCTAGAAAGATATTCGCACTGCCTGATGAATGGAAACACCGTAGTTGTAAACTTCCACAATTCAATCGCTTTGAAGTTGGATTGTGTTTGCATTCGCGAAACGGATTGGATAGTACGCAGCCTGATATGAAGATTTTTGAGGCAACGCTAAAACCTCTGGTCATATGTGAAGCGATCACAGTCTAAATGAGAATTTGGCTGTAAAACGACTTCATCCACGCCGTTTGTGTGGCATTATCCGGTTTGTTTGAGTGGTCTACTTGATTTGCACGTGAAGTGCTTATTGTATGCTGACTCTTTTCGTTTTCACAACTGACCTGTTGTATTGTGTTCATCAGTGACAATGTTCAAGTTCGGTTGCCTTATTTTCCACAGGCCGGGCCTCTGGTGCACCATCTTTGGATGTCCTTGCAACGTTACTGCACTTGGGAAGCAGGGGTTGGACCGAACTCATCGATCGCCGTGAAGTGTGCTTTAAGAAACTCCTTTCTGGACTAGAAGAACTGGCTGGTCGTCACAGTTTACGAGTTCTCGGGACTGCAGACAATCCAATCTCACTTGCTCTTGATCTCAATGGTTTGTGCTCTGAATCTGGTCGAGAACCCGATCCGGATAATTTGCGGAAGCTCACTCAGCTGGGAGCCCACTTATTCACTCAAGGTTGCTCCGGGGTCCGGTAAGTTTGACTGCATTTATCCTGTAGTTCAATTAGGTGGCTGCTGATCTCACGTTTTATCTTGTCTTTAACTCTTGTCTACTTATCCGTTTTTTATTCCGCCTATTCGATAACCGGCATAGATTGCCCATTAGCAGGTCGTTGCAAACAGGGTTATAATAGATGAAGTTGCTAACATATGGGAAACTCTGAACACTGAATTCCTAGTGGAGATGAACGTGCCCTCTGGATGGTTGCACTCGGCGCAACGACAATTCACGTGATAATTGCTGCATCCCAGTCAGAGTCGTTAGTTTGATTTCTCTCACCTCACTTGGATGCAGGTGTCCCAATCCAGAGACCACCCTTCAGCTTGGACCACAGACTAACTCTTGAAACACACTTCGGTCACAGGCAACCACTCCCCTTTTCTGACGTTCTATTAAATGCCCTAAGGGCGCCAATTGCATTTACCTTAGACGTTTCCCGGGCAACCCAAATCGAACACATGTCCTCTTTGACTGAGTGAAATGAACTGCCCGTGCGAGGTGACCTGTGAAATAGTGACGAAGTTAGTGCTCAATTTTTCCAACTTACTCGACGCCGATCAGATTGACACCTTCACACTTTTTTAAGGTTCATATTATTTCATGGTGTAAAAGTTGCTCACGCCAACTTGTGCGCTGTATAGCCTTCTACTGACTTTTTGCGATCGTCACCTTCGGTATTCCGGTTTGTGGTTTACTGAGTTGGATGCAGTACTTTGTTCTCGTTTAATTCAGTGGTTGGATGTACGGTGATCATTTGCAAGTGGCAACTGGTAACGTTTAGGCCTTGTATCTCATACAGACCACCAGACGCGAAATAACAGGAGTGTAATAGTCCCAGACTTTCTTCTATTTCAGTTCTTACATTTTTTCACTAGTAGACCGTCTCATAACGGACTACCTTCTGTCAATCCCTCAGAGGACGGTCAACCGTAACACATTTGAAAAAACAGTTGCTTTTTAAGCCCTGCAGGATTTGTCCAAATGGAGCCACTGTCATGGTCGTGGGATTCAAAGTGCACGTAGGGCTACATCGTCAAAGCCAACTAACGTCGTTTAGCTGTGGCACCCTTTCAGTGCATAGTCACCATTCAAGACGGTATAAGCTCGAGCGCTGGAATGCTACCATGTCGATGAACCGTAGACAGGAACATTCGAAAAGCCGAGATTGGATCCGTGCAACCAGTAGCTCGCGCCTGAGTCCCTGGGAACAGTCCCTGGGCTGTTAGGCTGGGAAAGCCCGACAGGCTTGGCCATCGATCATCACAACTGGGAGAGTCAACTGGTCCTAGCTAAAGTCGTCAAGATAGCGTAGTCATATCGCTCAAGTACGACTATGTCCGCCTGTGCGTCCAGCGCGTATCTGCTTCGCGAATTAGATTGCTGGAGTTCAAATCCCGGTACCGTTGTGTAGGAACACTGATTACAGAAAATTCGAGCTCGATGCTCTCTTTTGAGCTGGACCAACCATAATGGTCACGGCAGAAGGAGGACTGTTCACAAATGGGATTTGAGCACAAAAATAATTAACAGAGGTCAGTAGATGGTGTCAGCCCCTAGAATGACAATTTTCGGGAAGTAATCCACGGAAATAAAACTCGAGTGTAGAATTGCCGCGTCCCCAGGAAAGATTTACGGGGTGCATTCAGTCCACTGACAGTCACCATAGAGCTGAAGCTCCACCGTAGGTCTCATGTATTACTTTTGGCTTTTAACCTGGCATATCTTGTTTGTTCTTCGTGTAATGCTCATAGCAACAGTCCTCTCTTAGTTGAATAGGGGTGTTTGCTTGTTGTGCATTGCAAAGGTCTCACGTTCCTGTTGCCTTGTGTTTTCGTTCCAGCGTTGTGCTCCCTGCTAGTGTTCAACAGGTGCAACAACTGGGTGCTTATTCCTTCCTTGGTTTCGGGTCGCACAGTTCTTTCTCCACCGTAGCCTACCTGAACGCGGCAGCTGCTGTGGGACAAACAGAGTCGGAGGTGGATCTGTTCCTGAACAAGCTCGACAAGGCCTTGAAACAGTTTAAACCAAACAACCAAATGACTCCAGCCGGAGACATATCGCCGTAGTGCTGTGATACTATGTGCACACCTTTGAGCAACTTGTTCGCATGCCTTCACTTTGACTTGAAAACAAATATTGCAGCTATTCGTTCTCTCTGAACCGTACGCTCATTGCGTTTAGCGAAAAACGTAGACTTTCATTCACAGATAGATGCGCAAAGCAATTATTTTTTACCATTGAAACGAACTGTGAATAACTGTATTTGAAAAAAATCTAAGTAACGGCGGCGCTTTCTTCACTAAATACGGATGAAATAGCTGCTGGTGTAGTGGCTGCCCAAGGAGGTCACATCAACAATTAAAATATCATCAACGGAACCTAATGCGCTTCAAGAGACGTACACTGAGTAAACCATCCGTACACTAATTTGTCTGTATCTAGGACACAATAAGCTGTCATACAGTGTGCGACGCAATTCTCCAGCCATCCGCTTTTCTGGAGAACACAACGTCCACACTTTTCCTGCGCTTCAGCAACGACCAAGGAGCCAACGAAAGCGCAAGGCCAGATTAGAGAATTCGACTAAGGAATGAGTCTTAAGCAAGATTATTCGTCCGTCTTTATCGGGCTCGGCAACTAAAGTGAGTCCCCAGTTGAAATGGCCAGTCCGGTCGGCAAGACAGTCGGTGAAGCAGCCACGTAAGTTATATCATATGGGGCCCTTCGTCTGTCCTGGCTAGGCTACCTCAGTGGTGGATTAGACAAAACGCATGAACACCCAACTTCTCAATATTATCTCCCAGAACATAGCTCAGCAGGAAGCAACTCTTTCCTGGAGATTATCCTATCCTCCCGGAATGTGTTGCGCACAGGAAGGACGCTTTGATATTTTGGTGAATAGTTGCTCCCCTGTTTGAGTGTCGTGCGGGTAGTGTTTCCACTTTGAACTAATTATGGAATCCATTGCTTCAAACATAAATTTAAGGCTATCTGGATACACATCAGGTTTTCTCCATACACTTCCTTGTGTCTCAGACGTACATTGTCAATTAGCGCATGCCTTGGGTGAAATTTCCATCTACCCGAATATATAGATCAGGGTGCAGCTGTATTGATAGAAGGTAGTTAATGCTCTTTATGGGTTGTCGGAACCTCGACGCTCACTGCTAGGCTATCCATTTTTTTTTACTTCAGACGGTTATTTCCGGTTCAATTGTTCATGAACGCCACTGCCTGCTGCAGCAACCTAGGTCCCACGGAGTATGCCGAAAAAATTCTGGAGCGCGCAGCTGCCAGACGCCGCTGCGCAGAACTAACCAAGTAGTTGGGTCATACCTTCTTGGCTTCTCGCTACTATTCGTTTCTCATGGAAGGCCATTTTTTACAAGTACTCAATCTTAAGCCGCGTGGCATGATACCCACGGAATTTTCCCCCGAAAACGGCCGCCGACATCGCAAGCCGCTAAACTGTGGCCAATTATGTTTCATGTTTACAATCTTCAACACCGGATTCCCCATTCACTGCTTATTTCGAATAGCCTACATAGTGCAAATCAATCAGGAGTCCTACCAACTGCGAGCTGGTTATTAGAGCGCGTTGGGAAGCGTGGACTGTCTAGTTAATCTATGAAACTCAGCCGCTCGTTTATCGGTTACTGATAGTGGCACCTAAAACTTCACTATTGTTGCGAACGGACGGTTTTACTATGTTGTGACGGTTTCTGCATCTCGGTGTCCTACTGAACTATACTAAAGGTTGTCAATGTGACATTCGCAGAACGCACTATGCCAAGACGGTCAGTGATAGTCTTTTGGCCCTCCAGGTTGCGAATTCGAACATGCGTAGCAATATGCCCTTAAAAAATTGCACTATGCCATTCACGGCAGTTTGGACGAAGTTCGCAAACGACGTTGGGTCAACCCCACTGAGGGCCTCTTGCTCCAACACAATGTTCACAAGTGCTTATTTCAATGGGTTTGGAAGGTTTGAGTTTCTTAATCTTGTCCGTTCTCTTCAGGGACGTTGGGCCTTTTATAGTGAGGCCCCAACAATCCACGTTCACTAGGACCCTTTCCCTTCACGATTGTATGCCAGTAAGGCATCGCCTTCAACTACGGGTTTGTTGCTGCCCGAGATGGTGATGATTGGGACTTGGCTAAAAATGTCAGTTCAACTAGCCACTTCATAGTCACGATACGCTCTTGTTTCCCTTTAATTTATATGATGGTGGTCTAGATCCCACCATTAGTAAACAGTAGTCCAGAGCCTCTAATGACAAATTAAACAGCATGAGTTAGAACTTCAGAACGAAAGAACAACAGTCCTTGGTGTAACTTCTATCACAACGCCCTCAGTTTGGTAGTGAATTTGCCCTTGGTGAGACAGTCCATAGCATTTGAAAGTTCAGCCTGAACAACTTTCCTACTGCTCTGATATAATAAAAATCGTTCAGCTGTAACACCCTTTCGGTACCTAAGCGCCATGCCACCCGAAGTAAGCACGAGGACAGGGATACTACCAGGTTGCCCAAGCCTAGACAGGGGAAGTCGAAAGGCAGAGGTCGGGTTCGAACAACGGACCTTCCGGTTAGTAAATTCGCGCTCTAACCATCTCGCCCTGATAGAATATAGCCCATGGTTCGAACACCATACTCGGTTATAGTTGCAATTCTGTGCATTTGGAAAATTGGTAGCTCGGGTGCATTCATTTGCAGTTGATCAGGTGGCTGTCGATCCCTTCATCGAGCTTGGCAATTGACTTGCAAAAGTTTCGTCACCAATCGAGGGGATAGATTATCAAACGGTTGATGCGCGCACTGAGCAATTAACACTGTATCTGTTCATAGGGAGTTTATCAATTGTTATGTAAACGCTTCTCGAATATGTGCATGCACATGTCTTGGATCAGCCGATTAAGTGTAGGAAATAACTCAAACGATGTCGCAGCTCTCTAACTTCCACGTTCTAGATAAAAATACACACAAGCGTCGACTTTGAAAAAAATCTGTATATGGATGAACGTTTCCGTGAAACAATGTACAAAAATATCTGCAACGTATAACACTCAAGACATGAGTGGATCAGCAGGGAAAAATGCTTCCGCGGAGCGTACATCTGGTTCATTGGGGTCGTTCGGATATAGCTTAGACATGGCAATCATCAGGCGAGAATTCCCGGCATTCAGTAGCTAGGACAAACAAAGGAATACAAATACCGAAAAGCAGCAGGTGGGAAACATGCTACGATGCGAAAACATCGATCAATTATCGGAAGTTCAGAAAATCCTACAACGGCGGACCAGTGATTGACCAACAGTGTGCCTTTTGTGGTGGTTGATAAAAATGAACGGAAAAGTTATGAACGTGATCGAAAATGAAACATCACAACGCGAAAGGTGCTGTCTGAACGCCCGGGTTGACGAGAATGCAAATGCTGCGGAGAACAATAACTCCGACCTCGTCAGTTCAAGGATAGTGACGTCGCACAGCGGACCTCCAATAAATGATGCACCGAGTCAAGTAGACGAAGCAGTAGTGTGGTGCAATCAACTGACTGATAAGCACGTGAGCACGTAGCTCACTGATAACCGATAGGATGTGCTGGTTTTAGGAACAAGTCAACGTGTAAACAAATGCATCCATATTGAACAACAGCTTGGCACAGCACCGTTTATCAACTTTATTTCAAATAGCTAAGCTTAGCCATTCAGTGGAATGAAATAGCTCGCTGGAAACGTGGCACTCACCTGTTCGCACACAGCAAGAAGTCGCAGGCGAGGGTGATGAGGGACAGAGGCAAGTGCACTCGAGTTATCTCGCTTTCTCGGGATCCAGAATACCAAGCGTCCCCCTGGTTTCAACAAACGGACGCCGAGATTCATTAGATCTCTGTGGGTCTCAGAGAGCGGGTAGGTTTCCTGTTAAACAGATTTGATAAGAAATGTGATGTATCAAACGACCATATTTGCATATTATCGAGAATGATAGGAAGCTCCAGTGATTGCACACATATATACTCACTTTATGCGGAATATGGGGAAGGTCATGTGGGACTGTCAACAAAGCCTCTTCTGTTTGATCGTTTTTCAGTAAGCTGCACGAGAAAAATGGGTAATTTACTGAGGAAAATGGTTATTATAAAATTCTACGGTGAAAGAGACGCCAAGAAAAAGTGAACCAGATTAACCGCCGCGTGCAAGAGGTGAAATAAACTGGAATACGTCCAAAAAGAAACTGAAGAACACCTTACCACAAACCGAAGAAATATTTTGCAAGCAAAGCTAGAGTAATTTTTCGAAATATTGGTATCTCGGGGATATTTATTGATGGCTGATCTATGGAACGAGCTTGATAGCCGACCTGCGACGGCTCCGCCACCAATCGAGGAGACAAGATTGGTGCATGGTTGAGTGGCTCAGAAAACACTTGGCTGCTTTTAAACGGCCAAAGTCCATCGCGTCCAAGAAAACGCTTTGTTTGATCTTCGCCATGCTTGTGTAATTATCGGCTGTGTGGCTGCTGTCAACGGTAAAAACGCTCAACCGATCGTGCACATCTACCTGATAAGTCCAAATCGGGACGAAATGCCAGTGGATTGCCTTTCAGGACTAACCACACCTAGACCCTGTGAAAACTGAAGATTTCATCACTGTTTATCGATCACCAGCTAAAGTGCTCCCGAGTCAAACAATAGCCGAACTGTTGATGATGAAAACTGCATAGGATTGGAGCCTCGATCGATGACAGATTGGATATCATATTAACTCGTGTTTTGTTTACCTGCCCCTGCAGAAATATGCGTTGGCCTAACTTTCAGGTATAACCTTAGGAATTATAGGCTCTCCAGAAAGCGCTCCCAGGGATTTGTTTAAACAGTGGTCTTCTGACCGTCGTAGAAACTCACTCTGCTAGTGGGACACCGGTAATTTCAGACAGCCGATCTGCAGTCACCATACTAGGTGCCCGTTCAACTGCCTGAACAGCAACCCGGCGGCTACTTTCCCGAAATCCATATGGAGGGTCTGTTAAGATGGCATCAAGCAACCCGATGTTAGAGTTGCTATCAACAGGATGTAGTGGATTCATCAGGTTCTCCACACCGGGTGCACGAAGAAGACGATGTAGGCTTGCCGCATCGGCCACAACAACATCCAAATAGCACGACTGAAGACCGTATTGGCAGTAGTTTGTGCGCAGACATTCGCCATCCATCCGTTTACCCTGGAAGTAAAATGGTAGGAAAGATAGCATCACAAAATTGAGGCAAATATCTTGCGGACCGGAGGTTATCCGGAACCGTCCAAAATGTTACAATCCCATTAAGGTCCGCCGACGTCCAATAGTAACTCAGCACAGCAAGTTTAATTTCAGTACCTCTACGTGTTCCATACGATACTCAGTCCACCGCAGCGTATACAAATTTGTCTATCCGTCGACTAGCTGGTCTGCAAGCATGAGGTTTGGGACTGATCGCACTTATTACTTTACACTGGAGATATGAAGCGCACACCAAACCGTGCGGAGGATTGATTAGGTTATTTAAAACGGGTCTGTCAGAAAGGTCAGATTCCTGAAAGTGATCCCAGAATGCCTCAAACCTACTAAGACCCTCAAACTCCACCAAGATCTCAATGGGAAGTCCGGCAAGCATTCAGGCCAGTCAAGCAATCAATCAATTCAACAACAGCCTGGATCGATGAAAAAAGCCATTGAAAATAGCGCGAGGTCCCTTGCAACTGTTGCACTCGTTTGTTAGCAATAAACCTGTTGTGTTCTTTGTTGGCGAGTCTTTTTATGACACCAAAGCTCTGCAGCGGAAGACAGTTATATACAGGTTATATACAGTTATATATAACAGGTTTGTACATTTGGAGGATCGGAACCAAGGGAAGCAATATCGTCCACGTGTTCAGTGTTTGTGAGCGAAAGCCCCGAGAGCATTTCGGTGTCCTAGGTTTCAGAGGCAAGCAGAGGGATTTCAAGTCGCACATCAATAGCAAAGCTGAAACCACTGAATGTGGTAAACTCAGGCAAAGACTTCCTGTATGGTCGTACACACCTATGAGAATTCGTACAAAGTGCCCTCAAAGCGGATATAAATTTGGAAGGGACATCTTCGATCGCCAAAGTTTCTGACGATCGATAAACTCAAAATCAGTCTTCAGATCAAGAAAACCGCCCGACGTGGGACGTTTGAAAGAGCGGCGCTGTTCAAGAAGTTGCCTCAAGCTAAAGATACGGTCGATTCATACTCAGCCCGGGAGAAACGCAGCTTGATTCTCGCGAGTTTGTCTCTCGATAATCTGTCAACATGTGCATTATAATACCAGAGAGCACCTTGGATACCACGGCTATCAGGCTGATGCCATGACGTTCTTGCGCACTCTTTGAAGACTGGGATCACGGTCGGTGTGCAGCGTTCAAGTGGTATTTTGTTTTCGTCCGAAACCTTTTGCAGCATGGCCGTCAGACTGTTCACCAGGACACAATGCAGATCATGGCGTTGGAAAAATCACAACTCACGCTGTATTTCTGTTGCTGACGGCGGACAAATATTGACGTCCCATTCAGACTCATCCTTCCGGAGGTTGTGCTGAAAGAGGCCAGCTGGGCTGATGTTCAAGGTGTTAAGTCCATCGTTCAAGACGAACATTTTGCGTCGGAATTGCCGTTCCATTTTCCTCGTACACTGTTTCCATTGGACCTGTCTTTTCTGACAGACTGATCAAATCAGCTGTTGCCTGCAGCGAAAGCCTCCTCCATCTCCTGGGCCTTCGCAATCTACCAGTATAACGGTGGATACTACTGATGAGGCATGCGAGTAGTATGTGTGTTCTCGTAACTCCGCATTGATCTAACGGAAGGTGGGATTTATTGCGGAATTTGTGGAACTACTTTGCAGTTTTCGTTTGTAATTGCGTGCTAGTCAATGAATATCCAGGAGAGTTCAAGAAGACGCGTTCAAGAAGAAGACGGATATTCAGTTTTTAAAAACAATGTGCAAATGAGAGTTTGACTTTCTTGTCCAATAGTCTGTAACTGTTTAGTTGGCGTTTTTCTAATAAACAACTCCGAGGCAAAGGGCTTTCCTCCTTACACCAGCGTCCTATGTCATTTTTCAGATTCCTGATTATACCGAATTTGAGAGATCGGTGTGCGCCATCAAAGTCGCTTTCCGCCGATATAGCTTTTCTGGCAGCAATAAGACCTGATGACCTCGACGATATCCACTGTTTATTTAGTCGAGTCAGATGGCTTGGACATGCAGTTCTAATAGGTGAGGACATAGTGTCTTTCACTCGCCTCCATTCAATGTTTATCATCAGCATGACTGCGTTCCCGATGCTTTCTAACCAGATCGGAACAATACTGTCGAGCTACTGAAACCTGTCGGAGTTGGTGGACGGAGTTACTCCGCTTCGGCATGCGCGATGCTGACCGGAACCGAACTGATGACCGAACTCGCACAATGGCATGATCGCAGTCAAGCTGTGTACTCAAAAAGGGACGGCAACCGTTAATTGAGGTTCCCCATCGGTAACTGATAGCCACGCGATCCAAGTGAGTCCATAACTGGCTTGCGGCTGGTTACACGGAAGTTTATGCTGGCCAGGAACAGATGACATTCAACACACAACGAAGAAGTCACTCCCCATTATCCGTGCGCCGTGCACCGACTCTGAATGGACCATCCATTTCTATTTTCTTCTGTGCTTAGTAGTCCAACTTGGATGTTCCTATCACCCACCAGGCTGACAATATCCGTTGTTTTTGCCGCCCGAAGTGGTTGTGACAGATACCGATAAAACTGACCTCTCGCAGCTTAAGAACTACGACGTATGGCGACACCGACTACTTCACTGAACTTCATTGGTCTGAAATGAATCAGACAGCCGTACAGTAAAAATGAGAGGGATTACTTGGATGCAGTCCAGTGAAGCGCTTTCAGTCTCAGGGCTGAGTGCAACTCCCACACCAAAGATGCCACTAGTTATTGCGTCAGGATCTGGAGGTGGAACTTCTGAGCTCTAACTAATCGGCTTGAGGTGCACGGCCGAAGTGTTGCCTTGTATGTGTTTCGAAGACATAACCTACATCGGCAGACAGGGAACGCAAAGGATGACTGTAGCCGATTTTGTCAGCTAGTATGGACACTAAAGGATGCAACGTGGATCAAATCTCTTGAGTTTAGTAAACAGTAAGGGATGTGTTGCTGCATGGTTGCAAGACAAGGCCTCTGCAGACAAATGTAGCGAGGCGTCTTCAGGTTTTTTACCACCGATGCCTCAGAAGCATTACTGGTGTCGAAGGGGTTCAACGAATTCGGAACGAGGTAATTAGGATACGGGTATCTGGTTGTGCAGCAGGTACTCCAGTCGCGGAAAACATTCAGCAACATCAAGTGCGGTGGCTCATCCATGCACAATGCGTGCCGAAAAATCGTCTAACAATACGAGCATTGTTTTCGGCGCCTCCTTTAGAATGGCGCAAACCAAGACGTGAACGGGGTATGACTCGGTAGAAGGGTTACGAATAGTTTAGATTTTGTTGGTGCGGTCCACCTTCAAGGATGGGATTCAGTGGTGCGCCTCCCTCCGCTTAGCTAGGAACACTACAAGAAATGGCGGCTTATAAACGTCAGCAGCGTTCGTGCCGTCAGGTTCTTTCCAGGTTGTCTGGTCAGGCGCTTGGAGGGGTATGTGCCTCAAAATACTTGGGAAAGGCCATTGCCAGGTCTCCTCCCTCACCCACTCTTTTTTCTTTTCACTCTAATGATCAGATAAACCTTATGGTTGTACAGCAGTAATTATCATCATCATCATTATCAGCTTTAAGGATAGAGTACTTGTCGTACAGGGAGACGGCAATGATCAGCGCAGCTGAGTTTGCTGGTAATGGCTTCCACACTTCGCTGCCAAGTCATTGTTTGACCCCCCCTGGCTTGTTTCTACCCTTCGCATAGTTCTGCAAAAAGAACCCTTCGAGGAAGTCGGTCGACTGGCATACGGAGCATCTGGCCAAGCCAGCGTAACCTATGCATTGTGATCTATCGTGGGTGAGTTACCTCTCCCGAATACCTTTCGAAGTATTTCAGCATTGCCGATGCGGTGTTCCCCCCAGACTCGGGCAATGCTCCGAAGACATCGATGGTCAAAGACTGAAACTCTTTGGACGCCCTCAGCGCGCAGCGTCCAGGTTTCTGTCCCGTATAGCGAGATGGATCGCACCGCAGCATTGTACACTCGATCCTTGACGGATAAGCTGATGTCACGCCTACGCCACAGATGACGCAGGTTCACAAAAGCTGCTCTGGCCTTCCCAATCCGGATGGAAATATCATCTTTCGCGAGACCACCAAGACTGATACAGCCGCCAAGGTAGACAAACGTGTCTACTACCTCAAGCGGCTCATCTGCAAGCATGAGGCTAGGGTTAGAGCCTACCCTGTCTTGCAGTAGCACTCTACACTTTGCAGGTGTAAAGCGCATGCCACACCATGAGGCAGCATTAGTTAGATTATTTAATATTGCTTGCATTACGATGGCGCCAGACCCAAAAAGAGCCATGTCGTCTGCGTAGTCGATATCTATGAGCGGACGCCCCGGGAGCACTTCGACTTCACAGGCATTAGAGGCTGATAATGAGTCTCCCATAATCGTATCGATGACGGAATTGAAGAGGAAAGGTGAAATAGGACAGCCTTGTCTGACACCACTTGATGTGGTGAAATCAGGCGAGAGCTTCCAGTAGACCTTCACACGGCCGCGGGAGTTGGCGTACAGCGCCTTAAGCAGGGTCAAGAATTTATGGTGGACACCTTTGCTCCATAGACACTGTCATAGTGCCTGGCGGTCCACAGAGTCAAGAGCAACTTTCAAGTTGAGGGAGACAACCATTGTTGGTGGCTGGTACCAGCGTCGCTGTTCCAGATCCCGTCAGAGGGTAAAGATGTGACCGATGCATCCTCTTTCAGGACGGAACCCAGCTTGGTTTTCGCGGATCCGCCTCTCCCTGTGTTCAGTCAACCGTTAAAGGATTAGACCAGAGAGCATTTTCGATGCCACAGCTACCAGGCTGATGCCACGGTGGTTTTCACACAGCGTCCGCGTACCACTTTTGAAGATAGGAATGACTGTCGACATGCCCCATTCTGCAGGCACCTTCTTTTCGTTTCACATAGCACCAATAAGCTTTGTCAAATGGGTCACCAGGGATTTTCCGCCTTCTTTGAGGAGGATTGGATACAGACAGTCTGGCCCTGGTACCTCCTCACGTTTCAGTACCGATATTTCTTACTTTATTCCTTCTTCCGACGGACGATCAAGGTTCACATTCCATTCGCCTGTATGCACTTTCTCCACAGGCTGGGTTGCAGGAAGCCAGCTAAACTGTTCTTCGGAGTGTTCGGCCAATCTTTCCAGTCGGCATTTTTGCGGGTGAATTAATGAGTCGCCTTTTTCACTTATCGTTTCACTGACCGCTGCTCCCCTAGGGCCAGTCGATCATATCAATTGGTACAGGGCACGGCTGTTTCCGGTAGCAAAAGCTTGCTCCATCTCCCAAGCTTTCGATGTCCACGAGAGCTCTCGGTCTTTCCTTCACTATTTGGCGTTTGAGGGATTTGCGCGCCGTCGCACTCGTTGCCTGTTGATATGGATTCATCATCACAATCATCATCAAAGACAGCAACATCAGTATTGATAATGACGCTTCACTTCCGTACATTGGTATGGAGTTCCTGGCATCAATCATGGATAACGATCTCGACGACATCCAGTGGTCTTGTGGTCGAATTGGAGAAGTCGGAAAGACAGCACTGAACGCCGGTAACATAGCTCCTTTCACATTTTACCACGCTTCATCCACATGCTCACTGCCACCACAGCATTCGTTTACTGTGGAGGGTTGGGCTAGCTCAGGTCGATAACGTTGAGCTATGGTAGTTCTTCGAAGATAGTGGATTGGCATGCTTCTTCCTGGCTTGCGGGGGTGAAGGGAAGCGGACTGTCGGACGTGCACGCACAATGGCGTAATCGGAATCAAGTGGTGTGCCCCAGAACGAACGGCAGTCTTGAATTGTGGCTCTCCACCGGTGGCTGATGGCAACGTGGTCCAACTGGGTCCACGGTTGATTTGCAGTTGGTGGCCGCCAGGTTACGCGATGCGAACATTTATGTTGAAATTCCGTACTGGCCAGAAACAGTTGATGATCAGCACACAAGTGAAAGAGTCTATCTCCGTTGTCTGTGCGGCGAGAATCGACTCCGAATCGACCGCCCAAATGTGATTCCAAGGAACTCAGACGACCGACTCGAGCATTCATATCGCCCGCAAGTATCACAGTGTTAGTGCTTCGTGCTTGACGAATGAGCCCGGATAACTCTCGAAAGAAAGTATCCTTCTCAGCTTCAGAACTGCAGTCCGTTGGGGCAAAGCCGACACTACAAACAGGCACCGCTTTTTATGCCGAGAGGGGTTGAGCTTGATTGAGCTGGATAACCGGACGGCGCAAAGACGACTGTTCACTGGGATCCAATCCAGCAAAGCGCGCTCAGCTCTGGGGCTGAGTGCAACTCCCACATCATATATTCCACGAGTCATCGCTTCTGGATCACCGCACACACGGTGGGAGAAATGTGAAAGACCTGAGTCCGTCCTTGGCGTTCTGAGATGCATAACCACGCTTGGATCTTGTATGCGTGTTTCGGAGACACAGCATACATCAATTTTAAGGGAGTACAGGGTTTCGGTAAGCATTGACAGTTTGCCAATTTAACATAGAGTACGGACGTTAGACGCTCCTATATAGAAAGGATCTGGTGGATTTAGAAAGGTGTTATTGTGTTTCCTGTTAATAGGCAGCGGGGAGCATAAGGCCCTTCAGTCAGATAAATGACAGTCGAATGACCCAGCGGCGTTTGCTTGTTTGGGGAGGGATATCGGTGTACACACAATTGTGCGGGCAAATGATACTTCCCGGTTGCCGGCGCCCAGGGAGGTGGGTTGGTTGAGGTACCCCACCTTGAGGCTTTGACTCAAAAGTCTGACCCACAAGACAGTGGGAGGATGTAGGGTTTTGTTCAAGCACCCTGCCAATAGCCTCTGACTCAAAAGTCTGACCCGCGAAGCAGCGGACAGTAGGGTTTTCTTTGGGAACCCTGCCCGCAGCCAATGACTCAATAGTCTGACCTGCACGGCTGCAGGGGGTTGGCCTAACCCGGGGCGCAGGGAGTAGGGCATTACTGTCTCACCCCTGATGCGGCTGCACACAGCAGGTGCCTTCTGAGCAGCACCGGACCCCGGTTTTAAAAGTATTTCGATCGTATTGAATAATGCGCCGGCGGTCACGGTCAACCGCTAGCCGATCGGAGTGTGCGGTTTTTAGGTCTGAACTTTTCTAACCCGTCCTTCCTCGGAGGAAGGCAGCATCGTTGCTTCCATGAATATGAATATGCTGGTAGCCTGGGGGAAACACCTTACTGCCTTCACACTCCTATCGCAGAGGACAGTACGACTTTTCCTCCGGACCGCCTCGTAACACAATTACTCGTAGTACGGGGTCTCGTTGCTCTTGGTCTGACTACTCTCCTTTGGCCTTCCTGGAATTGTTGAACCTTGTGGAACGAAGTTCCAGCCAGTGTAGCCCCTCGGGATCATTGCAGCACTCAAGCCCGACCACCACGACAAGGTGAAAGATTTAAGTCAGGTGTCGGAGCGTTTGCTGACACAACAAACAAACAGCGTCTTTCACATCGAGATCCATTGATCTTGACAGCGCAGACATGACTGTTTGCTGGAGTCGAGTCCAGTAAGGCGCACTCGGCCCTTGATCTAAGCATAACTTTCACACGGTAGGCATTAAGAGCCATTGTATCGGGATCACCAAAAACTCGAAGAGTAAAGTGCGAGAAATCTGGGTTTGGCCCGAGCAAATTCCAAGCGTATGACCGAACTGAAGTTTTGTGCGCGTGTTTTGGAGACATAACAGACGTCAGAAAAAACGGAAAGCAAGGGCTGGTTGTTGCTCAACTTGACAGAGAGTATGGACTTTGAAGACCGCAATCTGGATCAGATCTTTTGAGTTCAGTAGATAATTGATTTTGCTTATTGTGCTTGGCGAGAATTTGGACACGGAGAGAAATGGTTAAGGGACTCGTAGATGGGCTGACCGCAAGGTGTATCCAAGTCGCTTCGCAATACGAATTCTCGCAGTACCGGGATACGCTGCTCTTCGTCGGGCTGCTCTCCGTTGGCCTTCCTAGGATGGTTGAACCTTAAGGGACTGAGTTCCAGCCAGTGTGGCCTGCAGGATTATTGTAATACTGAAGTCCGATGACCACGACAAATTGATAGCTTTAGGCCGAGATATACAAAACAATCTTAGTTGTACCTTCGCTTGGCTCCCAAAAACATGTTTCATTCATGATTGGGCAAGACCCGAGAATCTGATATGAATAAGGGAAACCTGATAATCAGTGCAGTAACCAAAAGTGAAGCACAGATAAACAAGATACTGACGAAGCGAAATGAATCAATCATACCTGACCCGCTTTGGGAGACATTCCCATTCCATGTAGCAGTGCGTAATCAATATCTGACCCCGCTCCAAACGCACCCCATATGGAGGCGGCAATAACAATGCTACCAGCTCCCAAAAATGGATCCCAGATGAGACTGCCGGGTTCACACAAACCGATGTTGGCCATGATTCCAGCGAGTCGAACGTCCATACTCGTGTTGCCGAGATAAACACGATTCGCCAGCCGGTACGCATTGATTATTTCTTTCCGTTTACTGTTTCCAATCAGCCGACCATAAAATAAACGGCGTAACTTCGCACCATCTTTAGGTGGTCCCTTGATCCAATTCCGTGGCTCGTAGTCCAACAAAATTTGTAACTGATGCTGAAAAACGAAGCAAACAAAATCTGATATAGGTGTAAATGCCAAGAACTGGTTGGAAATTTTTGTTCGTCAATTGGGTAACAATTCAGTCATTAAAGCTAGTTGCCTGTTATACTCTGGACAGTCAATGAATTCTAACGCGTCATGAAGATTGAAGGCTCATAGTTGTTTTCGGATACGCTCGAGTAGTTCCGATTCGTGATACGTGGATTCAGTGACATGATCGATGATCATTCTGCTGTGGCGCCCATGCGGTGCATAAGTGCCACGCAGCCCCAAGGAAGCACGAGGACTGAGAAACTGCTCAACCCCAGACAGGAGCAAACGACAAGTCATGGTTGGGTTTCAACTGCGGATCTTCTGGTAAACGATTTCACGCCTTAACCACTGACCTATCTCGAGTTCAAGTACAAGACGCAGTGGATAACCTTGTTAGTGTACTTTTAAAAGCCTGCACGAGGGATATACAGTCTTTTATCCCAACCCAGTGAACGGGAGGGAAGAAGAGAAAGGAATGAATCTTATTGGTTGGCTGGCTAGAAAGCCGGAAGAACGGTAAGTATATTACAAACGCATACCGGTAATGTGTAGGACAAAAGTGTAGTTCTATTCATCGCTCTTTTACATTCATTACTAATGGTGAGAAATGGTGCACGAGAATTCCGTTCCAAATAATATTTTGAATGAGACTAGATAACGAAGGTAGCCACTCCTCCTTCTATGAGACCCAGTGCCCAAAGTCGGTTCTTCATTATCACGCAGTTGTATGGGAACAAAATATCGTTAGTGTTTACATAGTTTCAAAACTCAAATTTGAATGATAGAGCAGCACGCTACGTGTGAGGAACGGGATAACAACCAGTCGTTGGGGGCTTATCTGCCCGATACACCAGGACCCAAAGCCACAATTTCAAAGCGTTTGCTCTCTGACTACCCTCACTCGGTCGCACTACTTGTCGATAAGGCGTGGTAATGAACAGATTGCGCGTAAAAAAACGGCACGCAGTTAGAGACGAGAACTAAGAGTTACGTGGGATGAATGAATAAATCGCCCCCTCGGTCTCTGAGTCATTATCATCATCACTGACAGCAATAAATCAGTAATACATATATGTATTGGTGCTTCACCGTCACCAGTGCTATTGTTCCCATGTAGCCCTTTATACTAGACGCCGTATTGCGGTGAGCGCAGTTTAAGTGGTGACCGACGCTGGAGACCGAAAGTATGCGAGTAAAATACAGCCACCAATTTATTGCCCTGTTATATAAAACATCAGGCATTGGTGGATCGACATCACTTGTAGGCACATAATTTGGTTGGAGGCTATCGACGTGGTGTGTTACGCAGTACTTCGGACACGTATTGTAAGATGGAGGGGGAATGGTGTGTATTTTGGTTGATTCAGCTACTAAAAAGCGAAGCACAGTAAAATCGACAGTTAAAAATGCAAGCCGACAAGACGCACCTCAGGGTTCTTCAGCTGCACGATGGCATCAACAACTGGATGAGCATTCAGAACATCTTCTATCATGGCTAATTTTTCTTCATGACCGATCTTTCTGTTAGCGGAGCTGACAACCACCTTGTAAGACGTTCCGCTGTTTAAGTACTTATCAGTCAGGTCGTTTGGGAGATTCTGAATCTTGCGGAGTACTTGTATTTCGAATATAATTAGCTTACCATTCCCAGTAAGTCATTCAAACAGGGAGCTTCACACCAGACATGATAGACATATTTTATCAAAACGCTACGCTCGACGATGAGAATGGCTTCCGCGTCATCTCGGAAGTTGACCACAACGTATGGTAGGGACCAGTACTCTTGAGTCCAATCCAGGATAGTCGCTTCCAACGGTACTTGGTGCAGTTGGCATAATGATATAAATTCGATCAGCCGAAAGTTCACAAATTCAGAGGCAGCAAACGCAAGAGCATACTTCATCTTTCTGGGGATAACTTTGCCAAGTATTACCCCATTTCGCAGCACGTTACGAGAATACTGAAGTGAAGAGGAAACGAAATAAGCACGGCGAAATAGTGGCTCCTTAACAGTTCTGATTAAAATTTGTGCTTCAGAAAAAGTGTACGAGAATAACCACTGTTGTATGGTATTAAATATTGAGTTCTACCCCAAAATAGCGGGTAATAATGTTGAGTCAATGAAACAGCTAGAATTTTTTAACTTCATAAGTCCAGTTGGAAGGCTGCTATGCATTGCCAAAAATGCAGTTACCACACAACACCAAGCACCTTCCGTCATACAAAGTCAGTAAGTCGTGAGGCAACGCACATAGCCCGGGTTGATCGCTAACGCAAGCTGGCGGAAATAAAGGAAACAGTGTTAACACTGTCAAGCTGAACTTGATATGCAGTGGCGCGGGAGAACACTGAACGGTCCCTTTTTAGAAAAGCAAGAGGCGAAGTGACGCAAGGTCACCACATGCACGGAAAACTTCAAACAATTGCTAAGCCACTCAAGTACGCTGTGTCCTGCATTCAACTGAATGCAGTGGTAACTTAAGTTACCCCTGGCATTTCACGGATTCACGGATTGATACACAGGATCGAGGCTTTTGCCCAAGTTTCCCGGGTCGGTTGTGTTCTTGTCGTTCAGCGGCTGTCGATCACCTGAAAGGCACAAGCGAAAAAAGGGTGTAGCACTGCTCTTTAAGTTCTCAGCGTGGGGCAGTATGTTTGCCAGCACGAGGACGCGCATAGGAAAGTGTCTAATAGTGCTTTGAACTGGGTTCTAGAAGGAGCGTGGA
>SJOL01006448.1:454537-479692 GCA_004794785.1 Opisthorchis felineus
GTCGGTCACCAGTTTTGTGGATTGGTGTGACAATCGCTTCCCTCCAGGAAGTGAGAAGGTGGCCTTCGTCAAGCGACTGACGAAAAACCAGATAGAAATGATTTGTCAGTGTGTACGACGCTTCCTTCAGGATTCATGGATGGACTTCGTCGGGCCCCAATGCGCAGAACGGGTTGATCTTGTGCAAGAGTTGACGAACGTCCTCTACCGTGGAGACCAAATCGGTTAGATGCTTCACTCCCGTGATAAGTCAACCGAAAAGCAAGGACCTATATAGGGGTTGCAATACCGTCTGCGGGTCAACACATGGTTTAATAAACTCAAGCTTATTGATAAAATTAAGCTTATTGAACAATGTATTGACTCGCAGACATGTCTGCATTATTGTAACCCTTATGCGAGTCCTCGTCCTGGCAAGCATACTGCCCCGCGCTGAGAAGTTAAAGAGCAGGGCTACACCCTTTGTTCGCTTGTGCCTTTCAGGTGTACGACAGCCGCTGAACGACAAGAACAAAACCGACCCGGGAAACTTGGGCGAAAGCCTCGACCCTGTGCATCAACCCGTGAATCCGTATCGGTTGTTGGCATTCAGTTCCGCCCACTATGGTATGGCACGGTAGTCTGCGACAGCCTTCTATGGAGACAATATAATATTTTTACAGCCGTGCTTATACGGTGGTGGCAAATCTCCACAAGATCACGTTGGTATCTTGGGGATGAGGCAAAATTGTCTTGCTTGAGACGCTCGTCCCCGATTGGCTCATATTCAGACCAATCGGAGCACTCCATCGTTGGGCCCGTAGCCGGCTAGCGAAACATCTGTTCAATCGGCGTGATGTTCAGTAGTCTGGAGTGGATTACTCCAGTCAAAATGCTCATAGGGTTTTTTAGGCTTCCACCAAAATGATCTGCAGAAGCAAGAAACCCATAGACCCGTCCAAATCAATCAGGGTCCTATCATGTTGCGGTCTGTATCCTTCAGATACTCAACTTGCAGTTGGCAACAACAACTTCTTGAGTTCCAGCGGTCTGTTTCATCCGCTTCCATGCAGCTTTAGACCTGATGGATGCTAGTGCTGTGCGGAGCCCAATACTAAACAATGAGACGCTATCTACGTTGGCACGCCTGATGAGATTGCACTAAAATTGTATCCCAGTCTATGGCAAGGGGTACGTCAACTTTCCTCCGAGTACCTAGGCGCCTGTAATCTCCATCCCTTATAAACTGTATGCTTAAATAATTTTGGCAACTAACTCCTACGTGAGGACTCCCACGGCACCAAAACTTCTATCCTGTTGGATATTAAGTCACTAGGATCGGTTTGCACATTAGCGCTACCAAAACGAAGATACCTAGAACTCACACTACCAAAAGAGATCCTACCATCCAACAAACATGTCGAAGTTTGGGGTATCCCGGACCCCTCGCTCTATTTACTGGTCATGCCAAGGAAGCTTTGAGACCTCATCAACGTCAGAACATACTTATGGAAAAGAATGAAAATCTAGCGTTTACTCGCCCTTCGTCCTAGGTCCGTTCATGCGGACGGGCTTTGAACCACCAAGAGTTTGAACAGAACTTGCCAACCAAGACGTTCTCCAGAGCTGCTCTCCCCATCGTTCAGCAATGTCCACGGATCCGGATATGGATTTCTGAAGAGGATTCTATCCATGAAATTGGCCATGTGGGTTTTAACGGGAGACTCAACTGAATCGACCAAAGTTCGGCATTCGTATGAGCATTTCGTTTCAGGGTTTTAGCCACTTACCCAATCCGCCAGAGCCGTCTTCCGGGAGGTCAGATAAAAACAAGAGCTGCAACGCCATTGAGCTCGTCGTCCACTATCTGGCTAGCCGGACACTGCGGTGTTCGCGAAGGAAACAGACTGGATCTAACCATGCACACGCCTTGTCGCCCACTACCATATATGGGGTATTATATTTTGCAGGATATATGGAGACAGCTTGCTACATCACAATGGTTGACCACAGCAGTCAGGTGGCACGGACATGTTCCTTTAAGAAGGAGTTAGTTTCCCGCCGGCTCAAGTGTTTGGTGAAATTCTATTTGCACTGCTCATGGATGTTTTGTTTTCCGGGTTTCTGCCGCGTGTGGATCAGATAATGGGATAATATACACGTGGTGCTTGAGGTGGTTGCTGAGTATCCCGTTAAGGCGGGTTACTGCTCTTACAGCTTTAGTCACCTGACCATCTCGATCCGTATCCCGTGTTTGTTGCCGCGTTGACCCAGGTACTTTTTACTTGTTTTCACCACACACCAATACTCACCTGAATCCTGGATGGAAGGAGTGTGACAAGCGAGATAACAGTAGCTCCCACCGCCTTCATTTTCTGTTCTCCAAACTGAGGCAATTGCACCTTTCAAAATCGGTGTCTCCGTCATCGACAGTAGCAGTGTTGAAAACTGGTGCTGCCCCATCGAGCAACCTTAACATTGTGATCCGCTGGTAATTCAGATACGGCATTGGATATTCGTGGGCGGCAGAAATTGTCAGACAGATCATCTAAACTTGTGCTGCGGCGTTCAGCATACACCCAGATTCATGGTCCAGGACCATTAAACCACCTGCAGTTTACGCCAGTAAGGGTTTTCCAAATCCAACATGCATGTCCGCAGTATGAAAAGCGGCCGCTAAAAATGCGGTCATCGGCATCGATGACCGGTGTAGTTGACGTTTTAATCTTTAGCTGGCAGTTACCACTGATAAACTGGTGCGTCGGCGGTCACCAGCTAGTCAAACTTTGATTGTTTTTGCGGGTTTTCGTGTAAATTGTTTTTTACATCAATTCTTTTCGGAGAGGACAACCAAATGGGGCATTGCCTTTGACAGAATTACCAGGTCATAATTACCCAAGACGCTTTATTCATTTGAACTCAATGATGATTACTCCAAAAACCTTTTGTGCTGACACACGCAGTCGGGGAGGGAATGTGCAATTGGCCATCTTCTTGGTTATTCTACAAAGCCGACCGTCGGATTCCTTCCGGCAAACCTTCATTGTTTCTGGACAAAATTGAGTGGGGCCGCAGTAGAATGTATCCATCGCCAAACTCGAATTCGAGGAAGCCCTAGCTGCAACTAACAAATCTACGGCAAGTGCTCGACAAACTTTAATTTTTCTATAAAATCTGGAGCTCAGCACCTCGAAAGTAGGTTCCTCGCCCCTCCAGAAATCATCACTGTTCAAATGCCGGTGCCCCCCAAACGGATGTTGACGCTGTAAAACAGTGGTCGTTGGACTGGCACCTTCCTCTGAATGACGAAAAGTGCGTCCATATGTCATTTGGAGGAGACTCAGCGAACGCCTATATCGTGCATGGTGAGAATGGACCAGAAGACATCACGAGGATATATGCCAAAAAGTATTTAGGTACCTGGCTCTCTTCAAACATGTCCTTCTCACTGCGCCGTCAGAAATCGGCCCAAAAGGCATTCGCCGTCCTTCTCCCGTATTACTCGCATGGACTTCCAAATACTCTATGGGGCCTACGTCGGACCGCTTCTTGAGTACGCCAACCAAGTTGTCGACTCAGGGCGCACGGAGGACGTAACCCTCACTGAGCGTGTCCAGCGAGCTGCTACGAAAATATTTGCCGGCCTTAAATCCGTGGACTACGAAATGTGTCTCACGGCGCTTGACCTCTTTCCCCTCGAGTATCGCCGCCTCCGACGGGACCTCACTCTTACTTATGTCCTGTTTGAACAAGGTTTGGCCAACAGGTTTTTTACCGTTGAGCCAGCATACACACGGCGGGGACATGGCAAGAAGATTTTCAAGCACAGAGCGAACACTTTTGTTAGGCAAAATTTTTTCTCATTTCGTGCAGTAGCTGCGTGGAATAACCTTCCTCCGACGGTTGTCCACGCTCCTTCTAGAACCCAGTTCAAAGCACTATTAGACACTTTCCTATGCGCGTCCTCGTGCTGGCAAACATACTGCCCCACGCTGAGAACTTAAAGAGCAGTGCTACACCTTTTTTCGTTTGCGCAGGAGCCGCTGAACAACAGGAACAAACCTGATCCGCGAGGCCTGGGCAAAAGCCTCGACTTTGTGTATCTATCTGTGAATCCGTGAAATTCCATTTTCCGAGTCAGGTAAAGAATAGCGCGCATGCCATTTCTCAAGCAGCTTTCTCAGTCATTACACTCAACGTTAATTAAAGTCCCGTTGTTATTCGCTCTGTAAGACACTACAAGTACGTAGATGCCTGGAGATCGATGGGCACCTCTTCTCTTATTATGTTCACCCATCCTATCAAACCGTGGACTTGAACAAACGGATCCACGTTTCTTCGGCATCCACCGGTTTCAACGATTTTTGTGCGGAACACTTTACCTTTGTGACACCTGTGTTAGAATACTTCATCTAGATCTGGAATCTCTGGCTCAAGCGACGTGAATCTGCGGTGAAGTTTTCCAGATCTAGAACTATCAATACCGTTTGGATTGTTTGTCAACTCCTCCGCTGAGACAGAACATTCGGCCTTAACTTTTCCTCCGAAAGCACCGACAACTCCACGGTCACCCGATCCACATTTGTGGAGACGTCCCCCAAAATGCATTAACCCTATTTCACTCTGTGTCGCAACGCAAACCTGGACGCGCTCCTTAGCAGAAGTAGCCCTGGCAACCAAGATGAAGCTCCTAAAATGTATTTCTCTTTTGGCACCGGCTTTCTGGTTTGGCCGTCCGCGTTAAATCTATGGATTTTCTGGGCCAGTCTAGATCACCGCCTCTCCGAAATTGGCCCCGGAATAGCAATCCCGGTCAAGGTTTTTGCTAAATTACGTATGCATCGCGAACAAAAAGAAAGTGCATATGTTTTGTTCTAAATAGGTTGTTTGTGGGCCTTTGCAACCAAACAAAAAGTATCCAAATCGACTGTCTTGCACGCTTGCTTGACTGACAGTTTTTCTTATATTACGGCACCTATCTACTGCACATGAGCATCAAGTCCACTAGCATTGGGCATGAATTATGTCTCCTGGAAGGTGTGTTGATCATAGTTTTACATTTTATCAAAGGCTTTAGTGGTGTCAGACGTATCACCGACTAACAATATTGAGTTTCCTTGACTTGGATGTTTAAGCCTTTCTAAATGACTTCGGCCAGTTGTCGATGCTCCTGAAGTTTTTAACGTTCTTCGGTCCCTTTGCTTCTATACTTCCGGTCGTGTTTGAGGTGCACAAGGAGCAGTTTTGCGACTCCCTTACAGTCAAAGGGTGCGGAATCAGCAGCAACTATCTTATTTATTTCACTGACCTTTTCTCTAATGTTCTTATATCGCAACACTTACCATAACTATATCCATGGTGTACAATGGGTCTGCATATATGCATCCAGCACTTGTTCAATTAGCAGTGAGTTTGCAACGGTTACAGAATCTAAGGTTTTATTAGTCCACTGCAAAAGAAGCGTAATTGTCATGCAAACGTTGATCTTCCTGGGGGCCATAATAGCGATTGAATACCCGGTCGGATTTTTCGGACAGCTACAGCTTTGGACAAAAACGTGGAGATAGGAGAAAGCTTAAATAGTTTTAACCATTTAGAACAATGTACCAAACAGTCCTCCACCATTGTTAGCCACAATAGATTTTTCCCAAGAGGTTAGGACAGTATTTCTTGTCTACTGTTTCCGCACCCATTGAGAAACTCTGGTTTACGCGCAAAATCTCAATAACACATTTCCATAACCACAGAAATCTCTCATTGCCAAAGAGCGCTGTTTAGCATACTAGCTGTAATGAAATTGGCACTCCTAATTCGGGAAAAGTGTCCTGAGTGAATAAACCGTTCAAATAAACGTGTCATTGCTAAACCGAAAGTTCGCCGTTAGTTCCTAATCCAAATTTACATAAACGAATACATAAGTGAATCTAGCGCTGAAGGTGGCAGCATATTGCCCAATAGACGAAACAGCTTTACGAAACAAATGATAGAAATAAAATATCTAGGGATGCAGCAGAATGTTCATTCTGCTGAACAATAACAGTTCGTTCAAACAAGTCGTCAACTGCCTTTTAGTGAGAGAATCAGGGTCGTCTATCTGCGATAGGGCCGATACACTGGAAAGCGCCTGCTCACCAAAACCCCACATCGCAACCCAACGCTGGAAAAAAGAATGGGATAGCAAAACTCAGTAGTGGGCAGCTACAAACTAATAGTCCTCAAGGATGTGAAAACAATGGACGAAAAAGGGCACAAAACTGAATCAGGTAGATCGCCGCCGGTGATGGAAAAAATGAGCATGAAAAACACTGCATCAGAATTTTGGCGTCAGCGGTGGAAAAAGGTATTCAATAAAGATAACTGCCGCGTCTAAGAATGGGTTAGAAGTAAATATATGGTAGCGCTACTACCGAGGAAGATTAAAAATGCTTTGGTTTACGTTATTGCAGGACCCTCTCTTCTCATTGGTTGGCATTTTTCCACGGCGCCAGCCTATAGATTCTAGCAGACACACGTGACCACGCATCAACGGTTTAGGAGATTGTGGTTGGTTATAAGAACACCCGTGCACTCTAAAACCTGAAGAGCCAAAGGCACTTGGTCACAGCCTGGCACCCTGCGATTTACGAGCAAGTTTTTGTGAGAACAAATATATAACACTGTTAAGCTTCAGCACAGTAAAATTCATCTTCATCAGAATCATGATTGAACGGTAGCTGTCATGCTTAAAAGAGATGGGGCCAAATGCTTCAAACATTTTAAATAAACGTGGCGTACCTTGGCACCCTTTTTGAAAAAGCATCCGATAAGCATCCAATATGGTTGTGAGCCTAATTTTAGGCATCAGGATATGCCAACACCCATTACTATTGCTCAGAAGGCTGTTCCGCGCGTGCACTTAAGTGAGCAAAACATAAGTACACAAGTATTGCAACATCCGACAAAGACTGGGAGCCGGATAACCAAAAATTAAGCTCTTTGCCAGCAGGCTGTGCAAAAGAAACTGCGTGAATGTTTGACAGAATGGTTGGTCAATCAAAAACATATTTTTTACCACAAGTACGTCAAAATGCATGCTATTTAAAATATTATCTAAATTCCCAATTTAATAGAGACCTCAGCATCACCTGCTTAACGCTTGCACAAAATCGCTCAATCCTCAGCGTTCTCCAGGCACCAGAAAGAACTAATCTGTGCGATACTTTAAGCAGCATCAGTGAAGTGCTCAGACTTTGATATGAAAGTAACAACATATATTCCGCTTGATTTTTGACGAAGGCGCAGCGTAACGCACCTCTGAATTTACGGGTCTAACGGTTTGCTTAGGTTAAGGAATGGTGCACAAGGCCAGTGAAGAAAGTATCTGGAGGTGGTTCAAACAAAAATTCTTGCTACAGACGAGGGCTCAATGATTAGTAGAAACAGTCTACTGGTGGAATGGCGAAGCTAAATGGGCAACGGTAAAGCATCTCTAGGCATGGAAATGTCAACGGGAGAGCAAAGATCGTTGCTCGTTGAAATGCAAGGTTACCACTAAAGATAGTCAGTCTGCTTAAGTCCTGTCAACAGGCTTGTTAGCTAGGGTTGTCATAATGGGGCCAAAACTCGTTACAAATTCTTTTGCTGAATCCTGTCTTTACACATCCAAATAATCATCGTTAATACATCATGAACAAGGGACTCAGCTGGGTTCCAGATGAGCCTCCCGTCAAAACCAAATTGGTAAATAAATGAGTGTGTTTTACCCACAAACCAATGGAACTACATTGCTTCCTCAGGTTTTATGCCTGCTTATCAGGCTGGTTGTCTACTCTAAACTACAGTATCCTGCAGCTGTTTTCATAAAAAGCGTTGCCACATTAAGCACAAGCTTCGTCTAAATAACCTGCTACATCACTACATGACCCGCGAACTGAATTGTTTGCTTCCGACCACACCGTTTCTGACGGATGTTCCAGAGACGTTCTCTGGTGAGCTATGAAGTGGATCATCAAAATCCATAAAATATGAATTGAAGAGGACGGCCAGTTACGACGATAAATGACTTGGTAGGCGACGGGATTCATGAGAAGTTTAAGCCAATAAACCCTCCACCTTTGAATACAAAAACTTTAGAGTAAAGTACCAGAAAACGAACTGCCACTCATGAGATATAACACAACCTGCTTTAGAATAGGCACGAACATTTCCAAAGAAGATATACTTCATCTGCTTCTCTTGCATTTAGAAGGCAACAACAATAAACGCTGATCAAGCTTGGGACAATGCGTAATATGTTGGTCTATTAGAGACCGCAGTTTCGGCGACTGTGTTATTTCATTCAAAACTGGAGACTGTAATTACACCCGGGACGCGCACAAGAATGAAGAAGTTTCTGTTGATATAAATTCTTTATACCAGCCGAGGGCTGCAAGTTGGAGTTCGGGGCAAATGCCAGTTAGGTTACACAAAGCCTGAAGCTGAAGGACACTCCGCGAGCCAGTTTCGCAAAATTTACTATCCTAGTGCATAAAGTTTCATGCAGGTGCGCAACCATGCAATCGTAGCTGACGAATATAGAAGCTTGTCGTTGTATCTGTCAGCAATCGACGCAAGAATCTTCTCCCCCGGTGGCGGCATTGATAATCGTCTTTCAAGGTATTGTTACCCTAAGGAACAATGGATTTAATGCAACGGTGTTTCGCTAAGTTCCCATGGTTCTTGTGGACGATTGCAATGCATTTGACTTCTATTCAGCGAGAAATTGTCCCAAGCCCTGTTACCATGCGATGTGGAGAAGGGCACAAACACATATCAGAAGAATCCTGTTGAGAAAAACTGGCTGAAATGACAGAATTTGTCCAGAAATAGTGAACGGCACGAAAATGTGCCAAACGTTCCATTCTTGTATCCGATAAAGTAAACCAGTATGTCAAGGATCTGCCAACCCTACCCAGTCTCTTGAACCTTGAGTTGCAGACAGTAAGATCTGCAGTCGTTTTTGGACGTTGACGTATGAGTGCTTTGGGATGTAGTATGTGGTCTCAAAACTCGGTGCCAGGTGTGTGATTGCAAAATACCGACAAAATTCTCTAAGTGCTATCCTTCACCCTAGTGCATCATTATGGAGTACGTGTCCTTATGAAAAAGAACACTGGCATTTTGAAACCGATCTGAATTTCCCACTATACATCAAAATAGAGTGCCATATATTAACAGGCAAGACTCTAGCCTCTCTGTCATATACCCGTCCAAAACAGTATTTTTCCTTGGAAATAATATGGTTATGCCGTTTGTGCGTCTTAGCAATGTGTGCTTCTGGTAGCCTACTAACTATATGTATATATAAATGTACCTCATATAGCCACTTTAAAAATATGTGCACATTTGATGGTCTCATGCGAGTAATAAACGCGTGGAATTAACTAACTACCGGAACCGGGATCGCGTCCGAGAAGTCACACTCATAGGAATCATGATGTGCAAGAATAAAAGGAATGGCGCTGATTGAAATCTATCACACAACGAAGGTGTTTATAATAACGTTGCTTCGTCTTAACGCAGTTACGAACCGAGTAAAGCATGTGCGGGTTTCGAAGCGACGAAATACTTCAAGCAGTGTTCATGATATCAAGCAACCGCTTTGTTGCAACAGTTCCGGATTTACTTGACAAGAAAAACCCGAATACACACTGTCGGTCTTTTCAGAAGTCGTTAAAACACCATTCGTGAAATCAAGCAGGCGACTAAGCCACTTAACTAACTGGCACATAGTATTTAACGTTGCTTTCCATACTGCTTTTTATCTGATCTCACTGCGGAGTCGCGACCGTCTTCCAGCAGATTTTAATTGATTTTCCCCCTCAAGTCTACGTCAAAAATCAGCCCAGATGAACAACTGTTTGTTGAATTTGATTCGTTGGCCTCAAAATTCCTTTCTCGGAAAGGTCAGCATGAAGAAAGATGACTTGGCCGGCAGATGATGTACAATTCTATAAATATAAGCTTCATCCGCAAGTCTGTTACGAAATTATGCTTTATTCTCTTCCGTGCGCCCAGCTACATGTGTGTTCTTTGCGTTCCCATCAACCATAATGGAGTGCTCCATAGACACTGATAGAAGTGAACCACGTGTCCTCAATCTTGTAAGCCAAAATCGTTATGGGGTTAAATCCAGACAAAATGGTTTTTATCTAGCAAGATTGTACATGGCAATCCAACTCTCTGCATTCCGGTATTTACAAAACAACCAAATCAGTAATCACAATAAACATCGGAACAAGTGTCATCTGCGCGTCATAAAAAGACAGAAGTTACGAGAAGTCCGCCGTGTCACCAGAGCCTTCTTTGCTCCCAGGTTCCGGCTGAAAGGGTATTTTTGACAACTTGCCCTCTTTCAGCTGGTGGTCCAATCTTCCAACGCATGAGAGCACTGTTTAATGCATCGATTCGGCAACCATTCTTTGAGCAAGTTCATTGTGGTTGCACGCCTAAAAAATTTCCCGCCCATCACTCTGAACGTGTGCCTGGTCATGTGTGCCGCACATTTAACCGCATTTTTGGTCCAAAAACTATCAACGATTGATACCTTCGACAAAAACATACACAGTACCAGAATACCGGTAGTACATAGTGACTGAAACGTCATAGTGAATGGAGGATTGTAACGTTGCAGCTCAGATTTTTGGTGCTTCAACATTGATGGCCCTCTCCGTGACACAAACAGCGCTGCATTCCGTCGTGTCCTACTGGACGCTGGTAAGTATGACCGCTCTTGTAGATTTATTCGGTCTTATCAGTACTTTGTTAAAGATGGTATCACAAAAACCGGTGCAGTAGAAAATTCCTTTGTTCGAGCGGCATATTTATACCCTGATCTATCAGTATTCTACCGTTGTATGTGTATTACCACTGAAGCTATGTAGAACTATCTTCTGGCTAAAGAATCACCAACAGCAAGAAACAAAGTTAGAACAAACCCATCCTCAACTTATACCACAATATCCCTTCTGACATGGCTCAGAAAAAGCTAAGCAATTGCGGAGGAACTAAAAAGACGGCTTATGATTTTTATCTGTACAAAAAAATTCAAAATCTGTAGCTTGAATTGCTATCAGAATTCATAATTTTGCAAATTAGATAAGGGTGATAGGGCATGACGTCTACGGAACCCCTAATAATGTTTTGGGAGCATGAGTAGAACTCATCGACCATTGCCATGCACCGTTTATGAGAGTAAGTGGTAAACTGTTTCGGGCTACTCACTGCCTACTGTTCACGTAATATCTGATGATCGATATAGTTGGTCCCTTGCAAAAAGGGAACGGAAGTATCAATGCATGGTAAGGTACGAAGCCTTCTTCGGCGCCGGATGCAGTAAGTAAACTGAGTAAGGATTAAAAATTGTGCTGAATTTGCCGAACATAAGTCGCTGCGTGCCTCTTAAAATGCATTGTTTTTTACAGCGGAATTCTGCGAAGCAGCTTTTGTACAGCAGTGACACCAAGGAAAATGTTTCAGACACCATGGCTGAGTGACCTGAATGCCCTGGAGTATTTTACTGCCGCCGGATCTCCACGATTATAACCACCAAGCTTCGTGGTGCGCGCTGCGCTACGGTGAAAAAGAACCAGGCATTCAGGTGAACATGTTCAAAACTTCTTCAATGCCAATATTTTATGTAATGTACCAAACAAGGAAGTGGTAGTCGGAGGATACAAGAACCGCGCTTTATCCCTCAAAAAACTGGTCAGATGTGCGTCGGAACCAGACGCAAAATAACACTGGCTGAGTTCTGGAAGTGAGAATTTTGCCCGTTGAATCAGTAGGCCAGTTAGCTTCTGATTTTGCATTGTTTTTGGACATCATCATCTATTTGTCGATCACGACCAGAAGCTTTGCAATTGATGCCTTTCCTAGTTATTTATTACATATTATATGGCACATCCACTGCAGGAATGCGAATATGAGGTGGCGTGACGGACAGGGCCAAGTAGACCTTTAGCCTTGGCGCAAAGCTTGTTATCCAGCCATCGAAACATTGCGGCTTTACTTTGTTACAGACGACTGACATTTAGTGAAGAACGTTTGTGTCACCCAGGAAATTCTGTTAAGCGCTGCGCGTCAGAGAATCTCTGTGCAATGATTGGAGTTATAAGACAACCGCCGGTGGTTAAAAGCGTAGAGACAACGGTTAGAGTGCTATAGGGGCGGAAAACTGCAAATGGGTTAGCAGTGAACTCATTTTATGTAAGCGGCGAATTTGCAGCATTTTTTGGCATATGCAATGACAGTAGAAAGTGACTGGGGCTTCAGGTAAGTGGTTTGAAACCAAGCTGGTAAGCAGCAATTGTGTCGCCAAAGGCTTGCGCATAACTGAACGGGCTCAAGGGGCACCAAAGAAGGCGCAATCTTGGGTTCTAAGCGACTGTGATAAATTGGTAGAAGAACACAAAGAAGTCTGTTTTAAAACCTGTCCAAACGTGACTGTCCAACGATGAAGGTTAGTACCAGCCAGTTTTTTCATATCCGATTTGTCGGCAAAATCTTTCACTTCCCTAAGCTTTAGGGTGACTTACCTGGGCCCCTAAACGCAGAAGTTTTTAAATGGCCTCTTAGGCCACAAAGCCTCTGCAGCAGCTTATTAATCGTCAGCGCCTGCCGGAAAATAGAAATACTGCTGTCATGCTTCGATTGCAATGTCGGTCGGACCTGTTTGGCCCGCGTTACGTTCGAAGTCGGTTTCGTTTTCCCCCCGTGCAAATTTGTGAAAGAATTCTCTCACCGTTCAATCTATTTACAGAGTTCACATGCGTCAGTTGCTAAATTTGTTTACTCTTACATAACATTTACGCGATAACCCCTGTCATTTTGAACTCATTTCCTATTTTGCACCCAGTCTCAATCATGACCCAGGCTGCTCACTGCAGCCATCGATGGACCACAGCAGATGTAGGCAAAATGGCGGTCCGTCGAAGGTAAGACGTGGTAGCCAATGCCACACCTGCAAGGCCTGGTGGCACATTAAATGTACTGGTTTACGGGACGACCATGTAAGCCAACAATATAACTCTCCTGATCCGTTTGTCTGCGTCAGCTGCCTCTACCTAAAGGGTGCAATGCATTCCGCAACTAAGAAGAGAGCCATCAAAAACGAAACCAAATCTCCACTGCCAAATCAAAAAGGTCAGTGTGAATATTCTTCTTTAATCGGGACACTCGACGAGAAACTGGATCTTCTTTCCAAAGTTCTGGAGGATGCAAACACAAAGAACACAGCGACCTGGACAAAAGTTGATGAAGAACTTTTTCGCTGAATGAGTACCTTGCGTTATCCATCCCGGGTCCGCTGGCTGCGAAGAAGGTCATCCAGATCTCTCATGTGGCAAAAAAGACCGCCACGGCGTCTCTAGTGGACAGACGCGTAAGGGAGAGCAGGCCGATCATCTGGGGGTCGTTCTCCAGAAAAACCACGCCAACAAAGCAGGCAAAGTCGCTCTTGGGTGGTGTCCTCGCAAAGCCCGACCACGAATCGCTTCACGCAGATTGGTTACGCCGGAAGGGAAACAAGCAAACACTTGGGCTTCTGGTTACCCTTACCTCCCCACCTGCCGTACAAAAGATCTTGGAGCGGGTTGTCAGCGTTCAAAAACCCTATCCAACAATCAGGCGTATATCTGAGGATCGGCCCCTAGAGGCGCTAAAGCCGGCCCACAGCGCTCCTAGGGGAGATATGCGAAACAAGCTTCCACGTAGCGCCAGTTCAGCCGACCCCAAACTTCTGGCCAAACCGATGGCAGTTATGGCCCCTTGTGCCCCCAAAAGCACGTCGACGCCACCGGCCGCGATTCCAGATTGCAGTTTCTACTCAACCACCGCAGACCCCCGACTACCAAAGACTGCAATGATCGGGAGGAGGCAAGCCTCACGAGGACGCAGCGCCCCAAGTACGTAAAGCTATCATCGCCTATTTCCGTAACAGATGATAAAGGCGCAGCAGTGAACTCCACACCCAAGTCATAACTTCTGAGCTGGGCTGGGTCAGATGTGACGAGACGAGCGGCGAATCCCACTGACAACTCAACCACAAGCGTTGACCTCGACATTGGGGGATGCTGCGAGAACCCAACAACCACTGAGAATATGAAACTGCCTATCTCCAGCTCCACTCCGCCAAAAGTGGCCTCTACGATTGTGGACACCGTCGTCACCCAGAACCCCGATAGCCAAAGCCACAAACCTGACAACAGCGAACAGAAAAATCCTTCGTACACCCAGTTAGCCACGCTGATCGCGGGCGACTCAGGAGTCCACACAAACACAAAATAAAGGCAGCTGCAGTCAAACAAGCTATGTAAGATTGGTCAAATCAAAACACTGCTGGCTAGCTTGAAGCTGCAGTCCTCTGCGAAAACGAGCCTCGTGTGAGCACCAGCAAAAGGAATATTTCTTGGTGCTGCCACTCAACGCTCAGTGCCTCACAGAGACTCTTTATAGACCAAACAGCACCAAAATGCCCAAGAAAACAAACAGACGCGTGTTTGCCTCAAATCCTTAAACAACAGCTAACTCAGTCGCCAAAACCGTTACATTGACCGAGCTACAAGCAGCAGCGGTCGAAATGTTCGCCCAGGGGGGAATACACTACGTCCACCAAAGGTAAAATGACCGCGCAACCCGGTCTCCCACGGGACAAAAAAAACCTGGAAATGAACAGCAGCTCACGGAACCAGCAAGACAGGAAGCAGGAGAGCATGCCGCAGAGGGCCTTCAAGAACCCTGGACTCAAACCTGACGTACAACTAGTAAGTCTGCCATCCGCTCTGGTTACACGCCTCTCGGCTCCTCACATTCAGAGGCAGCGGACGGTGCTGAATTGCTTGTCCACAAACTGCTTCAGCCTTTTCAAAAAACTTTGCGATAGTAAACAGTCAGTTTTCCTTGAACAGACGTCCATGATCGCACTCACTGAGACCTGGCTCACGCCAGATGTCTCTGACGCAAAGATCTTGATAGAGGGCTACTCTGTTTTTCGTGATGGTTCAAAACGAGGGAGGGCTGGTGGGTTGCTTTGTACCTACATGCGGCCCTGCCCATCCCGACGGTTCTCTCTGATACCACTCCTGCACCTTTTGTGATGCACTGTGGATTCAAGTCCCGCTGCGCGGGTCTCATTCTCTCTTTGTCGGTGTGGTCTATCGTTGCCCCTTGAGACCAACGGAAGATGACCAACTCCTCATACAAACCCTTGAGCAACTCTCCTCCAAATACCACTTCACTCATCTCTTGCTGGTAGATGACTTCAACGCTCCAAATGCCTCCTGGAGGGAGCTCGAGCGCGTCGGATCAAGCGGACCTTTTCAGCGATGCTGACCAAAGTCGTTCAACAGAGCGCTTAGACTAAACCTGACGTTGCACCCACCAGATACCGCGCAGGCCAACAACCATCCCTCTTGGATTTGGTCATCACCAACGAAAGACACTTCGTCGGTCAGGTGACAGTTAACGCTCCACTGGTTCATTGTGACCACTGTGTGCTGACGTTTGATTTCATCTGCCACTGGGCCAGGAATCCCGAACCTCAAACGTGTATTGGAAACTTCTGCCGTGCAGACTTTCAGAAATGCGCATCTTTCTGGAACACGTTAAAATGGGACCAGCCTCAGTAGAAGACTTATACAGGACCATTGTCCAGAAAGTTCACGAGGCTGACGCGATGTTCGTCCCAAGAAAACCAGCACGCAGCCGGATGAGCCGCAAGCTACCGAAAAGAATTCGGCGTCTTCTGGAAAAGAGATCTCAACTATTTTCCAAAAAGTTGACTACAGGAGACACAGAAGACGGGCTGGCATTTCGTAAAATGCGGAACCGCTGTAAATCAGAAATCCGCCAATGGAACATACGAAAACAAGCCATCATTCTGGACCTCGCCCGGAAAAACAGAAATGTGCTGTTTAAATACATGAGACATCGCCGCAGAAACAAGCCATCCGAGTTCTCCTTGGGAGACAGGAACGGGAAACCCACGAGTGACGGAATAGTGGTATCTGAGGTGTATGTTCTGAAGTCTATATTCAGTCCCCGCGTCCTCGTCACATCCAATCTTGTAAGGGCGTAACTACGAACGGCCTTCAACCGATTTGGTCTTCACGGTGGAGGACGTTCGTCAACTCTTGCACAAGATCAACCCGTTCTGCGCGTTGGGGCCCGACGATGTCCATCCATGAATCCTGAAGGAAGCATCGTTCACACTGGCAAATCATTTCTATCTGGTTTTTCGTCAGTCGCTTGACGAAGGCCACCTTCTCACTTCCTGGAGGGAAGCGATTGTCATACCAATCCACAAAACTGGTGACCGACTATCGCCTGGCAGCTACAGGCACATAAGCCTCACTAGCGAGCCATGCAAGGTGATGGAACGCATTCTGAAGCGAGCCATCCTAGACCACCTTACCTTCAACAACTTGATATCTCCAGTTCAACACGGATTTCTCCCAAACCGTTCTTGCGTGACGAACATGCTCGTACTTATGGACAGCTTAACCCAAGCCAAGGACGAGGGACTCATATCAGATACCATGTTTTTCGACTTCTCAAAAGCATTCGATCGAGTCCCACACGTCCCGCTGGTCCATAAACTCGAGTCTTACGGGATTTAAGGGGAAATTCTACACTGAATTAAGGCGCTCCTATCAGACAGAATATTCCGAGTGAAAGTAGGCTGGATCTACACTTCTAGGGCGCCGGTCTCCATTGGAGTTCCCCAAGGCTCCGTTCTGGGACCACTGCTGTTTCTGGTATACGTCAGCTACCTTCCAGATGTTCTTGGAAGGCCAGGTATACTTTA
This sequence comes from Opisthorchis felineus, assembly GCA_004794785.1. Classification (NCBI taxonomy): domain Eukaryota; kingdom Metazoa; phylum Platyhelminthes; class Trematoda; order Opisthorchiida; family Opisthorchiidae; genus Opisthorchis; species Opisthorchis felineus. Next base: position 471,339 of record SJOL01006448.1, read on the forward strand.
TGTGGACGACTTGAAATCCTGGAGTTCCAATGCCAGTGCCCTACAAATGGGGGTGGACGCTGCAAAGCAGTGGCTCTTGAACTGGCACCTTCCCCTGAATGAGGAAAAGTGCGTGCATATTTCATTTGGAGGAGACTCAGTGAGCGCCTGTACCGTGCATGGTGAGAATGGACCAGAAGACATCACGAGGATATATGCCAAAAAGTATTTAGGTACCTGGCTCTCTTCAAACATGTCCTTCTCACTGCGCCGTCAGAAATCGGCCCAAAAGGCATTCGCCGTTCTACAGCTGAGTCGGCGCACCTTCTCCCGTATTATTCGCATGGACTTCCAAATATTCTAGGGGGCCTACGTCAGACCGCTTCTTGAGTATGCCAACCAGGTTGTCTACGCAGGACGCACGAAGGACGTAACCCTCATTGAGCGTGTCCATCGAGCTGCTACGAAGATGGTTGCCGGCCTTAAATCCGTGGTCTATGTAACGCGTCTCGTAGCGCTTGACCTCTTTCCTCTGGACTACCGTTGCCTCCGAGGAGACCTCATTCTTACTTAAGCCATGTTTAAACAGTGTTTGGCCAACAGGTTTTTTACCGTTGAGCCAGCATACACACGGCGGGGACATGGCAAGAAGATTTTCAAGCTCAGAGCGCACACTTTCGTTAAGCAAAATTTTTCTCATTTCGGGTAGTTGCTGCGTGGTGTAACCTTCCTCCGACGGCTGTCCACACTCCTAGAACCCAGTTCAAGACACCATTAGGCGCTTTCTTATGCAAACCCTCGCGCTGGCAAGCTTACTGCTCCGCGCTGAGAACTTAAAGAGCAGTGTTCCACCATTTTTTGCTTGTGACTTTCAGGCGAGCGGCAGCCGCTGAACGACAAATCGAAACTGACCCGGGAAGCCTGGGCGAAATCGTCGATCCTGTGTAGTAATCCGTGAACCCGTGAAGCAAGATAAGATCGTTAGGATTTGAGGGTGGCGGGTTAAAACCAAACGAGGGAGGGAAAAACAATAGGCATCTTGCCTGACACATGACGAGAAAAGTGCAAATTGCGGGAAATCTGGAACCCGAACACCGTGTCTGGTGAGGCGGCAGTGTTGGCGTCATGCAGGCGGTCAATCTGAATTAAAACCTGAAACCTCCGCTGAGGCTTCGTGGCGTTGGGCTGTCAGGCTTATGGCAGGGGCCACAAAAACGTAAGTGGAGACGGTGAAGCGGAGGGATTAGCAATGCGGACAAACAGTAGCAGGAATGTAAGAATCATGTTGTACAGTGAAACTGTAGTGACTCACTGGTGTCGCTGTTGTAGTGGAGTAGGGTAGGATTGCCATCAGACTGGGTATTGCAGTGCCGTGCTATCATTACACTGACACACTTCGGTTTCTGGACAGCCCCTTAACGGCCGTCAAGGTTGCGGCAATGGGCCAGGGGATGCGCACTCCCCTGGCAGTTTTATCTGTGTTAGACGGGGGGGTTTACACCGGTGAATTTAGGCCGATGTGGATTCACGGGTAATTTTGATTCTGTTGAAAGACAATGTGGATGTAAGTCGGGGACCAGCCAGGATGAACAAATGACAGCCATACGGGGCGGTCAAAGCAGCTACTGCCGAAGTTTGAAGCTTGGAAAGAAGAGGGAACGGGATGAGATCAGCAGCGTCTTCTGAGTGCCATGAGGTATCAGATAAAACGGTGTCCAATAGAAAAAGTTATCTAAATGGGGATGGCAGCAAGCCAAATGAACCTATGAAAGGGTAGATTTTTGTTGGCTGACCTATCAGCCAGGGACCAGATAAGGTCGCCGTTGTAGTATGGGGACACATCAGATCGCTATTTGTAGGTTTTTGCTCGGCGAGTATGCAGCACATTCAGACAGCAATACAACAGACTATGATTGGCTGCAAGAGTTGTGTCTCGTGTATACACTGAGCGCCAGCTGCTCAGAAGGCGCAAGGCCAGGGCAACATTGGTTGCCCAATCTTGAGAAGCTGAGGACTTGGCCGTCGAGGTAACGAACAGGGAGGCTACCCGCTGGACTAATTGGTACGGGCGATGACAGGCTAAGTCAGACAGGGGGCGGCAGTAGTTTTTAACTCGGCCTAAAGAACCTAATCAGAGAGCCCCTGTTACGCAAAGGCGGTTGGTTAGTATGAAAAGGGGCAGCAGATAGATAATGTTTGGTTGAAAGTAGGATAAAGAATTGGCATTGTAGTCAGCTGGAAGCTACTGCGTGAACAGAAAAGAAGGGTAAGAGTATGGTTCGCCAGTCACGGAGCCACTGCTGTCAGCTCCAAGCAACGAATGGCGCGTGGCGAAATTAGCAAACAGGCGCAAGCCGTGACCGCCGGTATTCAGGGGCTAATAAGGTCTCCATGTTTTATATATTACAAGTTTCGTTCCGCAACTTGTTGGGAGCATACTAATTGAGGCATGATCGGCCTATACAACGTCAACGTGGCCGACAGCGACACAATGGGGGGAAGGTAAGATCAAAGGGACAGGCTTACCGGGTGATAAGTAATCGTGGATTGTAGAAAACAAAAAAACTAAAGTGACGGGGCATGGGGTATGATTAATTCAATAGTGAAACCGGCTGGCATTAACTAAAACTGAAAAACCGTTACTGGCCGTAAATGACCTTGGGCGGTTGAGCAAATGTCCAGGTTCACAAAAATTATAAGTGGAGATGAAGAGATGGAGGAATTCAAAGTGGAGGCAAACGGCAAGATTGGTTTACAGTGAAACTGGGCAGACCTACTGGTATCAATGTCGAGGGGAATTCGGGTGTAAAAGGTAGTTGCGAGGGAAATTTAGTGCTAGTGCATAGGTCCAAACAAGCATCGTAAGTAAAATCGTTGACCATATAAAAGGGGCGTACTGAAATCGCAAAACCGGGAGGGTTAGGTCCGAACGATGGGTTCAGCTGACTACGTTGAACTCGTTACAGTGGCGGCTGGAGCTAGGAGAATAATTTGTTCGTACTTGAGGGTAAAGGCACGAGTGGCCGAGAGGGCACAATCAAGATTATGAAAGAAATGGTCGTGAGCGTGCCATCAGGCTGGTATGGCAATGCCCTGCCATCGTCGCAATGACATACTTCGGTTTCTGTACAGCCTCGTAATGGACATCAGACATCATACTTGAAATGATCGGCCTGGGGTGTGCTATGCTGTGGGCAATGGGTTTTGGTTGGCTTTGGAGGTTGATTGGGGATCATAGGTAGTTTCGGTTTGGTGGGAGACACCGATAGGTGCAAAATACAGACCTGGTGAAGTGGATACCGACCATACAGGTTGTTCGAAGCTGGAGAAGAGGAAGGAACGGGACAAGATCAGCAGGGTCTGGTGAGTCTGACGTGATATCAGATAGGATGGAGTCCATTAATGGAAAATAATAACCTAAAATGTTTTACAGTTATGGCGGTGACAACAAGTCGTCAAATGAGATGGCATAAAGATGGATTAATGCACAGTAGCCTAGCGATCAAGGACTAGCTAAGCTCGCCAACATACTGCTGTTATATTACAAGGGGCGCAGATACAAAAAACAGTACAGTTGTGATAAGGGACATCGAACGCATGGGGACTGATGGGAATAGAACCTCCAAAATGATGGACTAGTTCATCAGGGATTTGCTACGTGAGTTGAATAGAACCATAAGTCGGGGGTGGATAGTGAGTGTGAGAGCAAGTGTCAAAAGCCCCCGAAGCACTGCTATCGGCTTCAGTCAACAAGTTGTACATGGCGAAAGAGCCTATAGACGCTGGCCTTGGACGCTATTAGTGATGGATTACGAACTTCACTGTTTTTTATATTTGTTGTATGCTAATACTCCAGATAGCATCAGAGAGGCGTGCGTGTTACGTTTGGGTGACCAAAAAGGGTTTTGAGGCGGTACAACGGCACCTAAGACGAGGGTGGCTACAGATTTGCACGATGATGTAATCCATGAGCGTCGCACAGTACCATCAGGGCATCCCATATATATAAATATTTTTTTAACTTTTTCTACAGAAGAAGGGTTGGGTTTCCGTCATCTGTCTTGCAAAGCGTTGCCAGATAATTGACGCCTTGAAGAAGTCCGAAACAGCAGCTACAGACGGACAAAAACAGTATATTTTATAGATTTCCTGAATTTAAGTCCATGCTCAGAACCACCGGCGATGGGTGATACGCCCTTACTACTGGAGGGGTGGCGGATATACGAACTCACCGTCGTAAAACGCAACAAGTCAACATCCACTGTAGGGCATGCCCAACGACAACACGAGCTTTTCACTATTACTTTTATTGATAATGTTAGTGTCCTTCGAGCAGGCTACCAGATCTGCAACGTGGAAAACCAGCAAGCATCCATAATTGCGGCTTGTGCAGTAGCGAAGTACTCAAGCTACCAGATATATTTCCCGATAAGAAGGAAAGCAGGGCAAGGAAAACTGTTCACTTGATTCGGACAAGTAAACAGCCGCTAGTAAAGGCAGGTCGCGGAGGAGGAAAAGAAAGCTGCGGCTGTCAGTAAGGCAATGGGAATAGAAAGGTGAAATTTAGGGCACTTTAATTATAGCTAAAAGGCGACGGAGCGTTGGTGTGAGCTACCATATCAAACAGAGGCGCATCGCGATGTTGTATACGTGTGTTTAGTGGCCTATGGAGCCATACATGGCTTTCACTAATTGCGCATCATCAGACGGACTATGTTTTTGGCGTATGAGGCGCTCCAGTAATGAAAGGAACGCTGACGTAAGTTTGGTTTAGTTACAGCTATACCAAACAGAGCACCAGTCGTTCGACAAAAAAACCCAGGTCAGTAACACAGCACACTCAGATCAAGCGGGCATTCAACAGACTATAGTGGGGGTAGGAGGATAGAATAACGGGAGCTTTAACTTGCCAACCAACTGTAGCATCGTTCAACTCAAATGTGTATTGGACCCAATTAATAGAGGAGATCAGCGGGTTGTTGAGTGCTAAGCAAGGCAGCAACATTTTCACAAGTAAGGGATTTATCCGTGAACTACGAAAAAGCATGATGTTGTGTCTTATGTCGCAGCTGTTTGGGGAGACTGTTCTGGATGCGAACGCAGTAAACTACAAAAAAGCAGTGGCGCAGGTTAGCGCGAGATGGACTGCACGCTGAGAGGTTGCTGGAGTTACGGAATCTATGGTGAGGGAGTGAATTAACGTTTGGCCTAGCCTCCATTATAAAGGCAGTTTCGTGCAGCTTACAGTGTAAAAGGGCTAAATATACCTTGAACCGTCTGAGCCATAGTAATTTAAGGCCAAAAATTTGACAGCGCGTGCGGTAAAAGAGAGGGTTGGACTGCAGAAACAGCTTTTTTGTGAATGTGCGTAAGACGCTTTTGAGTGCTAGTCTACAACTTTGGGTATAAAAGGAAAAGAATGCAGGACAGTATTCCATGATTTATCGCACGCAAAACTTCAAACTTGCAACCTTTTTGCCCTGAGGGTGAAAGGAGCGCCATAATAAAAAGCTGAGCCTACCTGCTCAAATCAGGGAACGAGAGGGACAAACGTGTATTTTACTTCTGGCTGATGAAATGGACTTGGGTTGGTGCAACCTCAGTGACGGCGAAGGTGACAACAGCCTTGCACATCGATGTTAGCCGTGAGCCTCGCAGAACAGCTTCAGGCTACTCCAGGCACTTGTTAGATCAGACGAAAGGACAGTTTTCCCGCGCTTGTGTTTCCTGGCGTTGCTAGGTGAGACGACTGGGACAAGCCCAAACCAGCAGCTACAGACGGACAACAACGGTGCTATCTTATGGGTTACCTGAATTAAATGCAATGCTCAGAACCACCGGCGATGGGCAATGCGCCCGTGAAACTGGCGAGTGTACGAACTCAACATGATGCAAGGTAACAGATCGACCGTCTTTGCAGGGCGTACGCGTCCATTACACCAGGTTTACATCCGTCGTGCATATTACCAGGGTGACAAGCCACCGAGCAATCATAATTCCGGCTTGTCCAATAACAAAGTACTCCAGTAACCAGATGTCCTACATGTTCGGAGGGAAAGCCATGTCAGTAAAACAGCTCAGGCGGTTCGAACATGCAAACAGCAAATAGCCAATAGAAATGGTAAGTCGAGGAGGCAAATGAATCAGCAGCTGCCGTTTGGGCTACGAGTTTGGAATAGAGATGTTCAGAGCGTGTGCACTGTAGCTAAATAACGACCGAGTGTTTTTGTGAACTGTCATGTCAAGCAGAGGTGCATCACAGTGTTATGTATGGATATGAATGAATGGGCTGTGAAACCAGGCATGAATTTCATTCACAGCGCATCTCCAGACTCAGTATTTGATGTGCGTAAATTGGGCTTGCTCAGAGGATACAGAGTGGTTCCGAAGGGTGGGAAAATAAGGCTTCGGTTGGATTTGTATTAATTAGACTTTGGAAAAGCAAAGCATCATTCATTAAACAGGGCCTCCATACTTACCATAGGATAGAGCCCGGCTTGAAGAAAGAGGAAATAATTCGTCTGAACGCGGATGCTTAAGGTTGAAGATAAAAAAATATGACGGAGTCAGTGGAGACGGACACGGAAAGAATTACGATGGCAGGCGCTAGACACTATGCAACAGATATGCACTTCAGAGAACAGGCGCTAGTGCATTCCTAGGAAGTGAAACTTCTGCACAAGAGATAGGTAAGAGGGTAATTATTGGCCAAGAACATTAGGGAGGGAAGCCATCTCAAGAGTACGTTAACGCCAGAGTGTTCAAGCTGTTAAGTGTACATGTTAGGACCCGGTCATTGGACAGTTAGCGTGAGAATGCAACTAGAAAAGGATTAGGGTCCCTTTCAAAAAGTGTTCGATGTAGGCTGTGGCGCAAAAAGAACGCTGGGCCACTAAGTTGAAAGGCAAGAACCAAGGGTGATTCGAAAGTCTACATGAGAGGATATAGTACGGATATGGGAGGGGAGCTGGTTCTATAGTTTGTAATATAGGCAAAGCGAAAAGTTTTGTCTAAGTACAGTTCGACAGGTCGAGCAAAAATCCAGAGCCGCGGACATTATAGGGAGGACAGGAAGAAAACTCATGGTGACAGTCAGCTATGTAAGTCCGTCGGGAGATGTAGAAAGCTTAGGTTTAACCTAATGCGCCTAAGCCATAAAGGATTCAGCACAAGCGATAAACAGCAAAGACGGTAGTGCGGATGTCGCAGGACGCAAGGAATTGGTAACTGAGCGCTGCACATTTCCTACAGCACATTTTCCGGCATGCCTGTGAATACCGTGAGGAGAATTCAGGGCTGGTTCCCAGAACGGGTTTTACAAACTGCTTAACGATGGCAAATTAACATGGTTTACTGTGGAGAGATCAGCGAATAAAAAGCTCAGAGCTTGCGGGCTTTAGCTTCTGTGTACTTTGTGCACTTTGGAAAAAACTGTACGCGCAGGAATACCCAAGACCTAGGTCCTTACTTCGAGAGGATTAGGAATCGAGAGTGCTCTCTAGTAGATATTTTGACACTTTCCCAATTTTGACTCCCTAATCTAGATACAGCTGCCATATTTCAGCTTTCGGATGGCAGAAATGAACCACACTACCCCCTCGATGGACCCGAGAATATACTAGATTGGAGATGGAGTTTTGTCACGATTCCCTCGTCAATTTACTCACCATAAAAACCGTTACTCCCTAACAACGTTATTCTACGGGGCTGTCCACAAACCCAAGTACGACGTCACGATGACGGTTGCTACACCCAGCTTGATAGCTTGCCCGTATCTTACCCGGGCTCTACTATTTCCCGACCAGGAGTGTTTGAGGGTCCACAAGAACGCTTCAGCCCGCTGAAGTTGTACCAGGATTCTAGAGCGCTGGCTACCCTACTGTACTGTCTGATCGTTCTGCCCACTATTCGTGTGACTGCCCTGTTTCCACGAAATCCTGAGCACATACAAAGCCCGTTGGTCGTGGATTTATTTTGACTTTACCATTATGATCTTGCCTGGTGATATGCCACCCACCAGCTGCAAAGGAACGTTATTAATGTTAGTTCTTCCTATGGCTCTATCAAGGAATTCCCACGCGCGGTACGTTCGAAATCGGTTTCGTTTTATCCTCGTGCGAACTTCTGAAAGAATTCTTTCACTGTTCAATCTGCTACAGAGTTCACACGTGTCGTTTGTTGAATTTTTTCATTCTAACACAACACTTACGTGATAACATCTGTCATTTTGCACTCAGTTCCTATTTTGCACTCATTCTCAATGTTGACCCAAATTAATACGAGCTGCTCTCCGCAGCCATCGATGGACCACAACAGATGTGGACGAAATGGGTGTCCGTCGAATGTAAGACGTGGTATGCAATGCCACTCCTGCA
>SJOL01006448.1:483729-523423 GCA_004794785.1 Opisthorchis felineus
AACATGTCCTTCTCACTGCGCCGTCAGAAATCGGCCCAAAAGGCATTCGCCGTTCTACAGCTGAGTCGGCGCACCTTCTCCCGTATTATTCGCATGGACTTCCAAATATTCTAGGGGGCCTACGTCAGACCGCTTCTTGAGTATGCCAACCAGGTTGTCTACGCAGGACGCACGAAGGACGTAACCCTCATTGAGCGTGTCCATCGAGCTGCTACGAAGATGGTTGCCGGCCTTAAATCCGTGGTCTATGTAACGCGTCTCGTAGCGCTTGACCTCTTTCCTCTGGACTACCGTTGCCTCCGAGGAGACCTCATTCTTACTTAAGCCATGTTTGAACAGTGTTTGGCCAACAGGTTTTTACCGTTGAGCCAGCATACACACGGCGGGGACATGGCAAGATTTTCAAGCACAGAGCGAACACTTTTGTTAGGCAAAATTTTTTCTCATTTCGTGCAGTAGCTGCGTGGAATAACCTTCCTCCGACGGCTGTCCACACTTCTAGAACCCAGTTCAAAACACCATTAGGCGCTTTCTTATGCAAATCCTCGCGCTGGCAAGCTTACTGCCCCACGCTGAGAACTTAAAGAGCAGTGCTACACCCTTTTTTCGCTTGTGCCTTTCAGGCGAACGACAACCACAGAACGACAAGAACGCAACCGACCCGGGGAACTTGGGCAAAAGCCTCGATCCTGTGTATCAATCCGTGAATCCTTGAATCCGTAACTTTAAATGTATCACATACTTTTTCGTAACCATATCAACAGGACACGTGATTTCGTACCGCGGAATTTTTCGGCTTGATAATGCTATTTCTGTCATGGTTTCTTATGTTTACTTTCTGCGTCCGAACTGTTTTATGGTTTCAGGAAGTAATGGAAAGTAAATCACTGCTGACGAATTTTGGCCCGCTCGTTGATTTCCAATGGGTGGAATGACGTTTAACCCGCCGGTCGGTTGTTGAGAAGACAAGAGCGAGTGGGACATCACGTGATGAATTCGTGACATCTCATTTGATATACTGACTTGCGAGAAACGATCCAGTGCAGTCGGAGGAGTTCCGTTCTATGAGTACGCGGATCGTCAGAACCGGCTTGTCATGTTTATGAATGGGCCACAACATAAACTTAGTGTCAGTACCGCTCCTAGAACATAATTCAGGGTGAAGTCCAGGGTTAATCTTTAGTTCACAACAATATACTCTGCCTAGAAATTTGATTGCCCCTGTATGAATTCACACCAGTTCACAAGAACTGTAGGGGCGCTTGTCTGCGGTCTATTAGAAGTAGAAGATAGCTGTACCTGAGGTATTTTCAAATCGTCTTTTTTTTCAAGAATACAGAGGCCCATCCACCTAGAATGGCCTAGGTGGGACACCTGGCAAAGTCCTACCACAATTTTTGAACGCTTTTATAAAACGTTATCAAAAAGTCTGACTTCCTTTTTGATAGACGGTGTCGTGACCTCACTTGCTGAGTGACGTGTAAGGATCCTCTCGGATGGATACTGGTTAGTCTCTGCAATGGACCCAGGGTGGTCATGAAATATCTGTTTACGGTGATTGAAGTCCGCGTCCAGAATTATTCTAAGGTGTTTCTCTGTTTTCACGTTGATATGGTGGACTCCGCAGAGCAGTGTGCATGTGGTGGATAAGTCGCAGCACCTAGAGTAGCCGGTCCAAAAACCCGCAAAATAGACTGCACATGGAGGGAGTCTAAGGAATTCCTTATAGTTTTCACTTGATCATCTTGCATAACCTGTGCCCACATTTTCATGTCATCCACATACATCGCACACTTGACCCTTACCAACTCCTTTCACGAAAAATGTGAAGAACATCGACCATCGCAATGTAGGCCGGAGGTTGCAACACACATGCAAATTTGGATGAAGTCCACATTCTTTTACAAGGAAAAGATCGATATCTCACTTAATGAGACCAATCACTGATCCCCTTAGTCGCATTCCTGTATAACCAACCATCTAACAGCTTGGGTAAGTGTACCTGAGTCTTAGACAGAGGCTGCATTTTGAATGTCATCTGCATCAACTTTCGCAGAAATTTTCATTGGAAAACTCAATGTCGCTGAATTCTAGTGCTCCAAGAATGAGATTTTACGACTAGTATATTCCTCAAGTGGAATTCGACCTGATGTTCAACCTGAAACACGCCACTATTAACAGAGCGGAGTTGCTTCATACAGAGTATGGTCGGGCATATTTAATCCACACATTGTCCGGATATTCAATCTGGTTGGCTTACTGTGTCCTCCGTTGGAGAGTGCTTGTTACCTTAACAAATTCCGTTCAACGCTAACAGGACTTACTTATTGTTTCGCAGAAAGATGGTCAACTCTGCTCCATAATCAATCGGGAAAATGTCAAAAGCTTTACACTGGCGTCTTTGTGAGGCGATATAATTGTACATCCAGTGTCCAAAGAAAAGACCTCAGAGTACGGATTCGCAGAGCTCCTAGGACTCGCAATCACGCCATAGATCTGGCCGTGAAAACTTTCCATTTGTTATGGACACTGGACAGTATCTTTACTTGCTGGACTGCTGATACTGTGGCGATTGATTTTGCCCCCCATGAGGCCACTACAAGAATATGGCGCATCAGCGTTCTTTTCTGTATTTAAAACAAACAATCCCCGGTTAGAGTGTATACACAGAGTAGCTACCAGGTTGACATTATAACTACGGAACTTCCATAACATCGACCAAAGTTTATGTTCAGACCACCATATTCATCGATACAAGTGGATGTGTACTTAAATGTTTTGGCTTTCAGCACTATCTGACTTCAGGAACAACTGAGCTAAAAATATTTCTTCTGAACGAAGAATACACCCACAAGGTTGAGTTCCAATGCAATGAAAACGCTATGGCTGAGAAATGTCAACATTTTTACTTTGCGTCGTTGTGCAACCGTTGAGCATATGGAATAGATTACCACAAAGCATGGCTGCATCATCTGGGTAAACCATTACTGCGTTCAAAAGGGCACCAAAAAAAAGGTATACGACAAAGCCCAGACATCCAGTTTTGCGATTTAACTCACCGAGGTTAACACCCGTGAATTTTGAGGCCAGTTTGTTCTGATAGATAGCTAGTGAGGTGGATAATTCTCACCCGGCGCTTACCATTGGTTCTGCGTTTTGAAATTCCTTCACAAGGTATTTGGTGATACGAGATTTTTCCATTAGCAATCCATGCCACTCTTCGTATTACACCTTCACTCACCGATGGTTTTTTAGTGCCATTGCGACGGTTTTTCTTTTTCACTCGACACCTTAGCTTGGCCCTATAAGAGATGTGTTTCTGATTTGGCTTTGAGGCCAATATTTCGCCTTTTAGCGCATCCATAGTAACAGCCTATCTTGCATTGATATTCTGTAGATAACCCTCGTAATGTGAGATATGTGACGCTGGTTTCCGAGAGGCAAAATTTACCCATCCAGATGCAGGCTGTCTGTGCAAGGGCTGATAGATTTCTTCCACATTTTTGTGTGTGAAACTGTGGGTCTACTAAATAGCACTGGTCATAATTTTGAAAAACAAATGAATAAACCTAAAGCATGTTCTCTGGTTTTGGACCACCTTCCTTCGCCGTGTTGTGTTTTCTAACGCGCATGTGTGGAACGGAATTTTCCGTCTTTGTCTTTCATCTGCTGCAGAAGAAAGCCGCTTAGCTGCATCACTTCCTTTAAATGTCAAATTGTAGTTATACTAGTGGCAGTTAGGTTGCTTTACCAAAACGTATAGTCTGCATGGATCTCGCGTGCATAAAATTACTTTAAGTCGGTTGTGTTGAAGGTACCTTACTATTAGGGCTCTTAACCCACTTGAAATTATCCAAGTATATAAAAACGTAATATTCTCAAGAAGTAGGCTGAAAAATGCCTGAATATCACAGTTGTTAAGTAGAATCCTGCCGAATCCTTTCACCATTCCGGCGAAGCTTCTTAAAACTACGCCTATCAACCACGCCGACATTTTTATTCGGCTGGGCTGCATTGCCAGGTCTTGGCTTATTTTGACAGATTCATCAAACGTGTCATTTTTGGCGTATCTAGACAACGTTGTTGGGACCAATTTCGATACGCTGGAGAGGAGTTGTTGCTAATTGCGTTGGATTTCCAAACAAGCTTAGTATAATTATTTGGGGACCTTTCTTCCAATTAAGAAGTAATAGTGGAAAGATTGGTTTCTTCTCAGAGTTTGGGCACTCAACAAGCCTACCGGGTTAGCATTTCTACGGCACCTTTTGAATTGACTTTTTTAAATCTTCAGTGTGATTATTTATGCAGGATAAATGTGAAAAACTGGTTTTTGCTGCTTTATTCTATCGTAACAACCAGATGAAGTTGCTGCACCCAAAACCAAGAAAAAGCATTTAGCATTTATGGACAAGGAATATACCATGCAAAACGCGTCAGAATACACTCCATTTAATAGTTTTGGTTCACCTTTAAAGAATTCGAACGACTTCAGTCAGTGATTTTGGCTCACGTATTTAAAATCAGTAGTAACTTCTCAACACACCTCTTAGAGATGCTAGCAATTCTATGTTTTGATTGCGTAAATGTATGGTAGAAACGTAAACGCGGTCAGTTGGGTAACATGGTTTATATGTATGTTTTACAATCAATGACCTTCAGCTTAATCTGCATGAATGGCGGTTTTGACTCTTTGTGTTGATGGGTCTGTAGCGATTGATTTTGGATTTGTTCCAAGATACTGTGGGAAATGCGACAATCAGTCACGTTAGCAAGGGCGTCACTTCGACTTTAATGAACCTTATACATAATTTGTGACGCAGAGTGATCAGTTTGGACCAGTTGTACCCATTTTGGAACAAAATCCTCCGGCTTGTTTGAACCAAATTTAACTGAGTGCCTTTATAAGTTTGTTATAGACTGGACTGAATTGTATGCTTGGTCATGTTTGAAGTGTAACTCAAAAATTGAAGGTACATTAAAATCACCTTCCAAGTTTGTTTGTGATGTAACATTTGGCCCACTATCACTGTATTATGCACACACTCGTCCCCTATAGCTTCTATAGACCAGAGGATCATAAGTTAACGTCGTTTTTAAATAAATTTCAAACACTGTTTCTGTATTTCCTGTGTCTAAGATGTTCTGCTGATAATCATAGAATGTGTATGGTCCTGTTTTAGCACATTCAAGAATGCAAAATGTTTACACGTGGTATAGTTGATGTTTCTGACCGACAAAAGTGCAAACCTTAATACAGGTCAAACTCGGCTTAACCTACCACAATTGAGGGCAATACACCAGTAATACAAAAGATGCTTGAATTTCATATTAATTTATTACTTGCAAAAAATTAGTTCAATTAGCTAACCACTCATTAATTAAATTAACTCGTATAGAACTGTTAGTCATCCGTCTAAACACCTAGATTGGTATAATAAAAGGCTTTGGTGCCATATTCTTCATCTGTAGTAATTAAAAAATGTGTACTCCGTTTTTTGCTTTAACCGTTAAGAGTTCTACATGGGCTCGAAACTGAAAGAGGCTTTCGTTATCACAATCGTAGGTTTTCCGTTTGAAATCTTCGCCTTTTCCATTAAAAGAGTCTTCCGCAAACGTTTTGTGGATTGCAGTGACACGGCCTTCTCTGTATAACTTTCTGTGCAACCGAAAAATATCTCCGAGAGAAAAGACTTCTTGCTGATCAGATTAAAGAATGACGTTATATTTTCCCGGTGAATCTGGTTGCAGAAAACCCCAGTAAACCTGAGTGGACTGACGTGCCGAATCGTCACAAAATGGCCCGCAGTCAACAGGGTTTCGGTCGAGAAAAAATTGGTTTATGGTTACTGTAATTTTGAACTGTATGTACTTGGTATGTGGTAGGAAAAAATGTTTTTATTTAATTAAAGAAATATGCAAAAATATTAAGGATGTTTTTGGTGATGGTTAAGCTTGTTGGACACAGCCGGAACAAAAAACAGCGCGACATGGTTCTTGGAGATACAGTGGATTAGAGAGCAAATCTAAGGTAAAATAATGCAAGGGTTTTATGAAACTTGATGGAAAAATGCGTGCAAAAAGAGCAAATGGTTTCCGGAAGTCGAGGGTGTACTCACAAATTGTCGTAAAAAATTTCACCAAAGTACCTCGAAGCATTAATATCATTGACTCAATTGGCCTGGTTGAAAGCAGTGACTTTGCGCTTTGTCGTACACGTTACATGTTGAGCTTTGCATAGAACTAGCCAGTCAACCTCTGAGAGGGACTCAGTAGGTAGCGATCATCTCTAGGTTTTGGTGCAGCTATTGTGTGAAAATATAAAAGTCACTTTTACGGAAGACCATGGGCAGAACAAACAATATATAAACGGATGTTTGTCTTGGAAAGGCAAGTCATATCCAAGAGAGCACTTATTCCCATGTAAGGCTTCTGAAAGGCAGATTCCAACAAAACTATCAACGAAACCAGGCAACAACGCTAAAACGAAATTTAAACATCAATAAAAGAGTAGCTGATATGTTTATGAGCATGGAAAAATAGTTCAAAACAAGCGTTTGTTCAAGAATAACTTTTGTAACGATCAACGACGAAAGATGTGACCTCATTGTCTCGACTATTTTCTGTGTCAACTCTGTCCGAGTAACACAATTTTATTGCAAGAGCTGAAAAACAAAAAATGCTAGCCGACTAACCATAAAGGGACAATTATTTATTTGACACTGGGTGACGAGTTGCAAGCATTTCAGATAAAACGTTGCAACTGATTTTGTTCGCGTTACAGAGCCTTCAAATCATATCACATAGGAAAGAATCTGGAGGCCGTCACGCAAAGAACAAAACTTCAACGTCAACGTTAGTGAGAAGGATCTATTAGATGATATTCTAGTAATCTTTATTGTAAAACTGCTAACGGAAACCTTATTTTTTGACCTGCTTAGCATGGTACATATGTGACTAAAAATGCCAGTCTTAAAATCAGAGAGTGGAATTTTTCCGGAAAAGCGACTTTGCATGGCTTCTGTCCACAGAAATAAACGTGTAAGCATGCCTGGTTTTGGGTCTCCTTCCAACGATCGATTTGATCTTAACTCCGTAGTTGTCCACCCAGTGGCTTCCAGTGACTTCCAAGCAAGCTGTATCTTTAAAGTGCAACAATTTACCTGTTTTCATTTGTTTTTCTCTCTTCACGTCAAAATTAAGCGTCTTTTAACTATCTGTGAACCGCAAGCGACCTTTGAAAGTAAAATCTTTGAAAATTTGGAGTAGCTTATTCTCATACATCCTTGCGGTATTTTTCTTCCGCTGGATTATTCAAGACCCTAATAGCTTTGTTCCACCTCACTGTAGTTTGTAATGAAAACTTTGGTTTTTGAGTCACTGTAGAAATTGCCAGCCTGCTGAAAGTTTTGAAACTTAAGGAAAAGATAACTAAAAGCATTGGGCCCAGCTGTTAGAAATAGAAGTCAACTAGTTGGTTTACGGTAAAACACTCTATCACTCGTACACTTATTGGCGTCCAATTCCAGTCCACCGACAGGCTGTCTTCTTGATATAGGCAATTAACCCCAGCATAGCATGCTGCGAATGAAGCTGCTGTAGTCAAGTCAAATATGATACTTCTGATAACATACTTAATATGACAAAAACATTTTTATGCTTACAATCATTTATGCTGAAAATACTATGCTTGCGCGTTTAGTCCGTGTTGGAAACACATGGCTGATTATGTTGGCGCTGTTTTGCTGCGAGCTTTTTCACCTTTTCAAGTATTCTAACTTCAAATACCACAAAAGAATTAATTTGAATTTAAAACAGAGGTCTTTAATTTTATTGCATTTGATCAGCCAGGAAAATAGGAAGTTGGTAACATTCTGCAAAATGAGTTATACGACGCTGTTATTCGGCTTTATTATGAGTAAAGCGACAGATATAAACTTACGTTCTTATGAAGAATTCAAACTGCTGCGGTTGACTTACAGTGTGAGTGCTGTTAGTAAATGCATATTACCTGAATATCTTTGTAGCAATTTAGGCAAAAACTGGCTGCTTTTACTGAAAGCATGACGTTCAATAAGTTTTAAACTTTTCTCACTACAGAAAGTAGGACAGTGCCCTGGACACATTGGCCACTAACCTAGGAATGTCACAGTTATAGCCGGACAGCTAAAAATACCCATGGAAGCCATGGGAGAATGGCGAAAACAATCAAATCATTGATCATCTTTGCTTGTAGGTCACAAATTTATGTCCATAACTCATGTGCATAGGTTGTGTGAAAATAATTTGTAGAGAAAAAAAGAGAATCGCTTGGAATAGGGATCAGGTCACGGCATCAAGTGGGTTGCGTCAATTTCATACAAGTTTGTTGGGCTATATATTTTTTTGGTCAGCTCAAGTTCATCATTCACACAATTTTATTTTGGACGCAGAGCTGTGGGTCATGCAGTGGGATTTCAATAGACCCGAAGATCGATGACAATCTGGAGTTCGTCAGCCATGTTTGGTTTAGTGGTACCTTGTATGTGAAACTGAGGGCTTGCCCTGTCGATAGCAAGATTGGTTTCGTAAGTGCACGTGAGTCCGGTTTCTTTCACTCACTACTCAGGATGAAATCCAAACAGTAAAGATTACTTATACAGTGTAGTTTGTCGGAACTGCCGATTCTATCGTGAAGACTCTGGTGAAAATCTTCATTCTATTACTGCCCATCAAATGACTTTCAAAGTTTGAAATTTAGTTAAAGTTTAACATACAGTTGTGATAACAAAGTTCGCATTATTTGTGTTGTTGTAGGGTCAGCCAATTTGTTGGAAAAGTAGTACTGAAAGCAATACCGTTTTGGTCTTGCTGTTACTACTAATTCAAGCTTTTAGGTAACGCAAGTGTTAAAAACTGGCATTATTCCTCTCATAAAAATAGAATGCAAGAAAACTATAGCTTGACAATGTAAACTAGCTGTCTGGAGGTCACCTGAGAACAATGAACTATTCACAAACTTACTGTACTGAATTAGTGGGTTGATCTTGGGTTTTGGGAAGGACGGTTGCTAAAAGGGTCTAGAAAGGATAATCATAGAGTATTGCGATGACCCGGTAGTCGGTGGACAAGGATAAAATCACCTGAAATCAGATGCGAACAAATGCGTCATCGCAAGATGTCTAAGTTCTTCTGCCATTTTTTTGGATTGTCTTCAAGCCAGACACTTGATATCTAGCCGATATATCCTTTCTCATCATCATCACCGTCATCAGCTTCAAGACCGCGTACCTGTCTTATAGTGGTTATAGTTGCCACGGTTTTGCTCACCGATGAGTTGGTGAGGTGGAGTAGCTGCGCACTGTAATCGGTAGCTGATATAATTGATGTGTAAATACACGGTTGTCACTGGACTTTTAATTTTGGAGATTGGAAGAGGAGCTATACATTGAAGGCAACTGCTTGGAGGCGCAAACGCCATTTAGGGCGCGACTGGATAATGTTTGACAGTGTCTCTAACTATTGGTGTGCCCCGTCTCGGAGTTTCCAACCAGGGAGACGGAAATGACCAGCACAGCTCAGTTTGCTGGTAATGGCCTTTATAATTCTCTGAATATAGAGGAAACAACTTGTGAAAACTGAGCTCCTAGAATACAAGAATGCTTTTGATGGTAATGCGCGCGGTATCACCGGCACATGGTTTACATGATAATTCGTTCATAAGAAAACTGCAGCTACATGTCTTAGCAAACGTTTTCAGAAACAAATCATGCCATTCTACAGCTTTATATTTCTGGTCGGTATTTGAGAGCCGAAAACGGAGGCGACTGGATCCTTTATTTTATATTTTGGAGACAGTTAAATTAAACCTACCGTAAAAAATCATTCAGCCGCAACACGCTTTCGGTACATAGCTTCCATGTCAACGGAATGAGGCATGATGGCTGGGATACTGCCAGGTTGTCCAAGCTCAGACAGGGCAGTCGAAATACTGAGGTTGGGTTCGAACCATGAACCTGCCGGTCCGCAAGCTGCCACCTTAACCACCGAGCTATCTCGAGCCACCTACTGTAAAGCATCTCGCCAAATGGCATGGTGAACGAGTGCTACAGTTTCGCATCCTTCCATTTCAGATTCGAAATAGAAAAAATCGAGAGATGTTTTTTGCAATTATCTTTGAAGTGCTTTTCAACTGTAAAAGTTACATATAAATAATGTCGGGACAAACAAAAAAGACTGTCATTGATGTTGAAAGCCACGGCGAATTGTTCCACCTGGAAGGCAGACCCTGTTCCCTTTCTGCATTTTCGCATGTTCCAACAGGTAGGAACCTGCCAAAGGAGAGAACGTATTTTAATTCCCCTAAAAAAGTGAGTTTATCATTAAGGAATGATTTTTTTATTACAGATCCTTTTACGTCCGTTCTTATGAACGAAAACCTCCACCGTATTATGATAAACCAAGCACTATTTGAAATTACCTTTTAAAGTCGCTGTTTTGAATAGGTTTCATAGATTCAGTCACATTTAGACCTAAGTAAAACGTTTTTCCCTGGTTGAAAGACTTTGGACCACTAGCTCAGGTTTTTTATATCCTGACTTCAGAACCTCACACCACCAACAAGTATCAAGTAGCTCGGATGGTGCAAGGACCTACCGTCTTAGAGGTGATCACCCGGGGAGTTGGCCAACGTGAGTGGATCCCTTGGGTGACGGATGGGTGGTAGCATGTCCTGTCCAAGTGGAAGTTAACCGCACTACTAAGCGGTTGCATAAGGCTGAAAGATTAACTCCTCAACAGTTAGTCCGGAGGTCATGGGACTGAATGGCTCTGGAAGTTCGTGATGCGCCCGTTGATGGTTATTCCAAATAACGATGGAACGTTCATAGAGTACTTCTCGGCCTTCCAGCATACATCGAATTTAATTACACAATAAAAGCTCAACTAAAATAAAATATATCTTTGGACTTTACTGTATATCAAACGCCACAAAAGTCGGTAATATTTTGAATGAGATTTAACCAAATATTTGAACAAAAAAGGTCCAACCCAGAAATGTTTTTCTTAGCCATTTGTGGTCCTGGCCTTAATTGTAAACCGATTTTAGCAGCAATTCGGTGAAACAGAATATGATATCAATAGACAGCGCACTGATTTATGTACGAACAACTTGGAATCTTCTAAGCCACAATACTATTAATGACAGATGTTTATCGCAGCGCCAGTTTAAGCATGTCAAACCTTTCATAAATAAAACTACTCACAAGTGTGCTGAAAAATCTTCGACAGCCCACGATCGGTTTCGCCCTTCTTGTGACTCATCAGGTAGCTGCATTCCCCTTAGGTTCCGGCACCTTATAGGCTACTTAGACCCAAATTGAACAGATATCGACAAAAACACTCATTTGCACATGAAGTGGATTTTCACTTGAGAATCAAATGAATCTCTCGCTTATGATATTATGTCAGAACTCGTTTTATACAATTCCAGAGTGAATGTATTAGTAAGGTAAACATTAAAGAATAAAAGCAAACAAGTTACGTGACCGCAACTATTAGGTGAGTACTATTAGAAAAGCAGATTATCCTTGAGGATAAATTGCCTTCGGCTGAATCCCAATTGAGAAGTTTTGAGAAGACCAATGCAAACGGCTTTCCAGCATTTCCGCCTTTGCGCAAACAGAACACTCTGTATGGCCCTAGATATAAAGTAGATTAGCATATTATTCTTTCAAGCGCATAATTTCTCAAGAAAATAGCTTAGGTTAGAATTAACTTTACCATTTCTTATCATGAACGAAAGACGTTTTTACTGGCGCCCAGATTGCATTTTAGCCGGACAAACCTAGTTGCATATACGACGCCGTTTTCTCTGGCCATGAAGAACTAAATCAGAAACTGCATCGATGTGATCGAAGACATGCCAAATTAATTGGACTACACACGTATCAAGAAGTGAGTAGATTTTTGCTTTAAAAACTGTGCCATTTCTTGCGGAAAATATCCTTTGTAGTTCTCTCATATTGATAAAATATTAAACTAATGCAAGGGGAAGCACTCGGTTGGAGAAATACCTAAACAATATGCTGCTTTCAGTAGAAAAATATTTATCATTTTAGTTGAAATGCAAGGAGTATTTCCCTTTGAGGTTTCTGTTGAGCAATGCCACTTGGGAATAAACGGCTTAAGGTGCTTTACATGGACAATTAAGATTCCAGCTTCTAAAATACAAATGTCATCACAAAAGACACTGATAAAACTGGCAAAATTAGAGACTAGTCACATCATTTCGTAGAATATCTAAACATTTATATTGCAATCTACGGTTCTACCAAACGGTTGCATGCACGGTTGTATGGAATCCATAGGACGCTTTTGCGAGGTAGGGTTTGTGTAAACCAATCAATTTTGATCAGGTGACTTCAGCAAAAATCTAATCAGTAGTCAAAAGAAAAGTAAATTTTTGTGATATTAGTAACAACCTACACCGCATCTCTGGATTTTTTCTTAATCAGATGCAAATCAAGCTCTAAGTAATAGAAAAGGCTAGTTTTACGTTCACATGCTAGGAGTTATTTCTCCAGTAAAAGTGAAAAATTCCACGCCTTGTCAGTGACTGTATCTTCCTCAACATCCTCAACCTTACGGCTTCTTTGAATTTCCTCGCTCAACCATTCTTCAGATCTTTTTGAAATTCTTAACGTCAGCTACTAACCATGGACACCAAGCAAGGCCATTTTAGAACAACACCAAGCTCAAAGACATTCCGCAATCCTGAGTGGAGTTTCACCTTTTAATTCACGTAACACACTATATCACATCACTCGTTAAGTTGGCTTGCCTTTAAGGATTCTAACATTGGGGATAAAGCAACCTCAAGTAGAAACTGATGCCGGTTCTTTGTGCCGTCGTTGTTTTAAATGAAGCTCTCTTAATAGTTGCTCTTGTACACCATACTACAATCATTCCTTAAAATTGGCATCTATGGGCTCTTTAAGCTCTTATAAGCTTAGAAGTACTCAACCATAAATGAGCGAAATTTAGTGACATTTCCATGTGCGACCCTGCAGGCTTCGATAGTGTTCGCTTCTGCATGTGCGTTTACGTCTTCTATGCAAGCCGAATCAGGTTATAAGCAGTTTATGCATGTGTGTAGAAAGACAGCAATAATAACCAAATGAGAGTAGGTTGGGCGAAATCCAGACAAATTAGCTTGAAGAAAACTCTGGAACTTCGCCTACCTGAAGAGCTCCAAGAAAGGCGAAACCGGTCCTGGGAAGTCTAATATTTTTGAACAACCTTATGAGTAGCGTATTATGTCTATGCGATGCACTGCTATATCTGAACTGAAACATGTGAGGGAGCACATTCGTTTGAAGAATAACGTCATGAAAGAGACATTTAGTTGGGTTCCAGTTGTATCTTCAGTGAAAAGCAAATTATCCTGCAGAAGAGTGCATTAGATTGCAAAATTAAGGCCCCCAAATGGCAAACGCGTCACCAGCATTTTTAGAATCAGTTCAGTTCGTTTCACTGACACCTACCGCCTGAAGTTCATAGTGTTTTGCAAAAATAAAGCACTCATCCATCTGAATTCTTAGGACATCATTGATAGGCTCTTCGACAGGCTACTGTATTTTTAGAAAAAACGGAGATTCTCATCGTCGTTGAAACTTTGGTTTAAAAACTTGCCTTCTTTATTCTAATTGCAATTTCATCACACTAGTAATAATATCATAGTGCTTGCTGCATTTATAAGGATGTTTAAAGGTAAAAATACTTGGGCACCTTCAAAAGTCGAGGCGAAGCTCCCATCTTCCTGTCTGCGCTATTCTAAAGTATGCACGGAAAGCATTACCCGTCTCGGTAGACGACGTTTTGACATGCGTATCATATGGCCGAACAATCTCCGTTGGAGCGCTGGATGCTTTTCGCGCCTAAGGAAACTGGTGTGCAACCTCAGGCAGGGGAGCCAAACGAGAGTAGACGGAAAAATTAGTGTTTTGTAAGACAAGCTAAGGAAATAACATGGCTGACTTCGGTGCAAACAATTTAAACTCTCCGACCCGCCATCCCTTATGCTTTCATATCGATCCGGTTGCTCCTCAGATTTTGGTGGCTTCGTTACTCGGTTGCACTGATCCATAGCTTCTAAAAGAGAGTTGAATAAACCTTGTGGTTTTAGTACCCAGCAACAGAAATAACCAAGTAGCCTTCGAAGCTCTCTGTTTAACCAATTATTCAAATAAATATGGGGCCGGTACCCAGGAACTTAGGTTCACTTTGAAAAACTTGAGACGTCGTTTCAGTCTATTTACAAATAGGTGCATTTCCGCGACTTCCAAAAAATGAAAAAGCATACTGCTGATTGATTTTATGGTGGAAATTTTTGTTTTGAATTAAGCGTTTTCGTACTCTAGCCCAGAATTATTTTACTTCCGTGTGATGATACCGTTAGATAACAAATGACAGAATTTATTCGTTTTTCTGAGGATAACCATTCGATTGTATCTCCGTGTTTGAGGAAAACGTCCCTTTTATAACAAAGGTTATTGATTTTACAAGCGTTTGCTCCCATATCGTCTGGCATCAGTGCAAGAATGTAACTTGCGCTGTTTCACATGTATATCTCCAGGTTTTACTAGGCTGTAACCAATTGATTTTGAAGAACACACTACCACATTTTTGCAGAGTACTAAATCAAACGTGCTGGTCGCTTGATTTTTGCATAATCTATTTGAAAAGCACCTTTCACAAGCACTATTTTGTTATCCTCACCATAAGTGTTCCCAGAACTTCTAGTCTTCGCGGTAGAGTGAGAGGAATTATTACTAGTATAACAGAAAGTTCACAGATAAATGTGCGAAACCAAGTGTTCTAATGGAGTCCGTGCTTCTTTAGCTTCACTCAGGCATTTTGACTGTAGCTCTAGGTGTGAACAGAAAGCTGCTGCTAAAAGGTTGGTTCGGTCACTTGAATGAGGAACAACATTGGGTTCCGTAACGGTTAACTGTAATCAACTAACCATGGATCTTCTTGAGTTGGAGTTTGACAGCATGGACTGATAGAAACACAGGGAATCATATAAAATGCGCTTACTGGTCTGTTATTAACTGTCGCACGGAGTCAGTTTTCTCATTGAATTGTGCTCCATTTCACTGATTGTAGTTTTAAGTAAACGAGTTGCGGGCGGTACTTTTAAACCCAACAGTTAGTGCCGCAATTTAAGCATCATAAACACCAGTCAAGTTGCGCTGAATTCACCGGAAGAATGGGTGATGTTTTTATTCATTTCGTTCTAATGCACGTACAATTTTGGGAACTCTAAAAAAGGCGAAACGTGGATCACTTCTGACAATGAGAGGGCATTTTATCTCCTTGAGTGGGACGTCCTGAGTCCTGTACTATTACACCCGCGGCTATTTACATAATCATCTGGAAAACAGATTTACTGGATGAGGCGTGTTGTGGTAGGCAACTGGGTAAAAAATCGTGCCAATTCATTAAGCAGGTAAATGTTGATGTTTGGGTTCTTTAGCGTTCAGGTAAAAGGAATAATTGTTGCTAGAAAAACATAACACTAGGTCTCCTTGCTTTTTAACTGCGGGTGGCATACTAAAATAAACGTACGTTAAGCAAAGATTTTGACCACCAGCATAGAGGAAATCTGTTCACCCCACTGCATGGGTTGTGTGAGGCAACAGTATTCTGTTGCCTACTGCATTTCGTACAGATAGACCGACGGTAAAGTTATAGAAATAGAATTGTTTCACATTTTCACTGAAAGATTAAGATAAAAGGGTAGTGGAGTGCAGTACGGTGTAATAATCCGACATTTCGGTTGCCGTTTTCAACTTTTTCAAAGGCGTTTTACAGTCAACTGAATTGAATACGGTCAATTGAATACGAACTAGGTGCAGCCTCTGCTTCACATTTTCTATCGATTTGAGCCTAACAAAAATTTATAAGTGTTGCTATTTTATTTTTATTTTTGATAACTAAACCGCCTAAATTTTTTTTCTGTTTTCAGGAGGCAACCAAAGCAGTTCCATCACTTTCGTCTTCAGAATACGGACATCGCTTGGACAACCAGGTCGATCCAAGAAACAGATCACACGCAAGAATTATGCTAGTAGAAAGTGAATTTTTCCGAAGAAACGGAGTCGATATCGGCAATACCAAAGATTAAAACTATCTGAATCTACGAAGCGAGTAACTGACAATATTCACGAGAACGATAAAACTGGAAGTTCAAGCTATCCACATTGTAGACACGTGTTCTCCTTAGCCAATATTGTAAGAAGATATTATTTTGCACAATTCTTTGTTTTGAAGTAAGTTTCGTGCAAATGTACAGTATTGCTGGAATAGATTTGCTGGAACTGATACATCGAGAACATACGGTTGCTAATTTTAATGCATTTTTACTTCATCGGCGATGGATTTCCAGTGTTTATGAAGTACAGCTCCCAACTGGTTCAACGGAAGTTTCTGTACGACTCGCAGTAATGTCTGCGCGTATTTGCCTATGCCAGATTCATTTCTGCTGTTCGATAGGTTACTGATTAAAGTCAGACTTGGTACAGGAATCTTTCGGATTTTTACCAAAGGTCGTGGATCCTGTGAAACATCCTTTGTTTGTTTCCCAATGTCATCGTACAGAGATTCAGCGATGAGTTCCACAACATGATGAGCCAAATTTAGCCGAATTTCTCTGGGTGCACACGCAGAGCTGGTAGACGGTGGAAGAACGAAAGTATTAGGGAGATTTCGCAGCTCGTCCAGTTCTGTCAACTGCGTTGTCCAGACAGTTGGTGTGGTGATTGCGGCTCCTCGAATATTTCCATAGCGCAAAGCTGCTGTAAGTGCCGCAAAGTCGATGCATTGAACTGCAACAAGAGATGAAAATGACGTGACATATTTGGGCACTGCTGATAGCCAAAAAGCCCCAGTCTGGCAGTTCAGTTAGCCAACAGTGTGTCGTAAATTTCACTGTGAATGTTGTTTCACAATACCAAGATATATGATGAAAGATTCCCGGAGCAACCTTTGTAAACGGAAATTCATCTTGCTGCTGAAAGACGGCTGATATACATCGGAGTCGTTGAGTTGGGCTGGGTCTACGTTATTAGTCAAAACTAGTTTATTTCTGGTAAATTTTTGCAGTTATTTGGGCTACCACTTAGCACTCGTTTGACGTTTATAATGCAAAACAAATTTAGACTTGACTAAAGGGAAGAGTTGAATTTTTCAGACCTCATCTAACGTACAACTTCCAGACTAGCAGGCAACCCGGAACCTTCAGCTGTTGCATATGCGCATCCTTACCGTTGATTCGAATTATGCAATGTTTGATTAAACTAAAAACCAAACAAGTAGGAGCCGAAATTTGTCGAAGATTCATATCCCACTTAAGCTCGCTAAACTACCTTCATCGCAAACCAGTATGATAGATAATTCAGCTTTCAACTCTCGTCCAAGCAGGCCTAGTGCCCTATGGTTTAAAGGGTATTTTTGAAACTCATCAGATTCTCACAGTGGCCTCTTCTATTTATGCCGAATACATCTTTCGCTTAATTGTCACTATTTTGGTTTGTATGTGATAGGTTGATAAAAATATCTCACTGCGGATCCATTCTGCTATACGTAAGTCCATTATTCCACCCAAAATATGGAATATTCTCTCAATTTTGAAAATTCCTTAATCGCCAAGATGAGAAAATTTTGATCGTCAGTCATTTAGATCCTACACCGATTTTAATGGTTGCTTATTAGTCACACTAACTTACCCGTGGTATTGAGAAACAGTAAACAGTAGTTTTCTTCTATTAGAAGTGCAGACTAAAAACTTTTTAAAAGTGCTAAATAACCTCTTTTATCTGTTATATCGAAAATACTCTTAAACCTCATGCATTTTTGTGCAACAGGGGAAAAGTTTAGACACTAGACTTTTATCTGGGGTTTCTGACAGCGCTAGGATTGAGCACCTTCAGATTTTTAGTTTTCGATGTCACAGAAGCGTTGCTGATATCGGGTGGCATCAATGAATCTGTAGTGGGCTAATTAAAAGACTGGCATTTGGTTGTACGAAATATCATAAAGAGCGTCTTGCAGTACCACGTGCGATGGATCCGTCATCTGCTAAGCATGTTAATGTTATCCTCTGTGCCCATTCCTGCGTGGCCAAAAACGTAGGGTAGAGAACGTGTGATTTGACGGAAGGATGTGAAATAGACTGAAGATTTTGGGTGTTGCTTGTGCGGCGACTTTTTTAAGATGGGGTATTGATGACCCTGCTTAACTAGAAACATTACAAGAAATGACGGCTGATTCACGTCATTGTCGACCGTACTGTCAGTCTTTACCAGACTATCTGACTGACCAGTTGGATATGTGAACATCTCAGAATGCTTGCCGTAACTCAGCCTCAGGTACTTCCATTATCCATTCTTTGCCGTCCTTCAATTTAAGGCCTCCAATATAAGCTTTGCTGTTTTACAGTAGTGATTAAACTGATGCCACTGTCTCTGGTGAGGATACTGGTGTTGATTATTATGCTGCTGAAATCTCCAAATTGCAGCTATTCTCGGAATGCAGAATGTTTTCTATGACATTGCCTTACATAGTGCCGCAAAGATTACGTGTCTGACTGCCGTTCGTTGATTCACAAGCGGATGCTCACAGCGGGTAATCCAATTGCCAAAAATCGTTAATTTACGATAAGGCCACAGGAAGTTTACTCTCTTCTTCTTCGCCTTCTTCTCACTCAGTTTCATAAAATTGAAACTAAACGTAGTTATCCAAATAAACTTGACATCTATCGACTGAATTGGTTTTCCTTGTGAGGGGCCTTTTGTAACAAGATTGAGTTTTCGGTTTCGCTAGACTCTATTCTTTCAACTAGTTTTCTGGTTTGGTTGGCCCCCAAAAAAATTCAAAATAAAACCTACCAAAAACCTTGACCATCATCGCTTTTCGGTGTAAACGTCAGTTTCAAAAGTAGCCTGATACACACGTCCCTTGAGATTCAGGGATATACCGCTTTGACGCCATAGCTGTCTCAGATTAGCAAACGCGACTTGAGCCTTGCAGATTCGTGCACTGACCTCATATGTCACACTCCAATCGGAACTAACACAACTAACAATATACATAAAACGCTCCAGAACTTCCATTACCTCTCCCTTGATTGTAAGTGGCGTGTTCAGTGACTTCATGTCCTGGAGCTTGACCTTAAACTTTGTGGGTTCAAAGTTCATACCAAAGAACGGGATGACTTTGGTCAGTTCATTCAAAAACACCTGTGCTTTCTTCTCCTCTTCGAAAACAAGAACGATGTCTTCTCCATGTTCCAGGTCGAAAAGGTTTCCGTCAGAGTCTCTTTGAACACTTGGTGCCGATTTTTTTTAAGGATTACACATATCCTTGCAGACGTTTCATTTTTAATCTAAGTACCCTGAAAGCTAAGCACAACCGTTTACTAATGAGAAGGAAATTTTCTATACGGGGTTCATCAATAACTGCATGAAAAGCTAGAAAAACTCTTTAATTTTCTTGCAGCTGTTAACCTAGAGTGTTTGCTTTTGAATACGACTCTGTAAACGAAAAAATATGCCAAACATGGTGCCTGTTTTCCAGTTAAATCAAAACCGACATAAGTACGCTTGATTTAATGAACCAAAATCAAGCACGTTGATGTGCGTTGGATGTTCACATAGGTAGGGAAAGCTAACTTTAAAGATAAGCCTTTTGCAGCTGGGCAGTTTCATTATTTTTGATAAGTGAACAAATAAGGAACGGTTGGATCTGATATTCTTCAAGTGAAAATACTGCACAGGGGCCACCTCGTGTTTCAATTGGGTCGAGATTCGAGACATCGTAGTACCTATTCTTAACACAACATACAATACATAACTGTTGAAAACCCTACAACAGTTCACTTTTGATCTCATCCTTCCTTCAGACAATCAGATATGCTCGGTGGATGATGCCGCCTGATTATAGTTTGATGTTTACGTAGAAAATAAGGCTAATGAAAAATTAGGGGGGTACACCTACCTGAGAAACCCAGAGAAGAACCATACGGATAGTGGGCCATCACGGAGTTTTCAAAAACCTTTTGGTTACTGTCCCATCCTAAGAAGTGATATATCATTACGCTCACTGAGGAGGAATAATCTCAAACAACTAACTCAAAAATAGGCGTGTTTTCGGGGAGACTAAAATGGTACTAGAATGTGTCGAAAAGCGGCTCACAGCCGAATGTGACCAACTCATACTTTACCATGACAGACTGATCAAAGATGCGGAGACCGTAAACTAGCCTGATAATACAGTGATTGTATTTGCCTTTTTCGAAAAGTTCCACCCAATTCCAGAATGCCGCAAAGTAAGTAACTGTTGAAAATAGAGCTGAAGAAAAATTGACCCGGAAGGTAATTGCTATATTCTGCGATTCAATCCCCCATTTAACTTTTTTGAGTTTTTTACGATTAACAATCATCCACGATTGATTTGCCGCACATGACTTAATAAGTTCGCTGGGTGTACCGAACTCAAAATTGGATTCCAAAGTGATGTCAAGGGAGAATAACAGCACAAGGTATTACAGGAAGAGAAACGTGAATTTTCCATATGGAACCATAAACTCCCTCAGACGTGGGTCACGCATACTTCAGAATCAATGGCACAGCCATAAATAGTGCTATATTTCCTACTTGTACCTAAACTCTGAGTTTGCGAACTGAAAAATTCAGATTTTCTGGAGAGCGACGGTACTCTTTACCAGAGACTTTATTAGCCCGAGTTTCAGTGTTTATTCTGAGAAAAGGATTTTTGAAAAGGCAGCACTTAATTACACAGTTATTCCCATCGTTAATTTCACTCGGAACATGCACCAACAATGCACATGCTACCCAGAAGTAATGGAAAATCCGGACCAAGGAGCCGAAAGCGAAATTTTACCGAAAATCAACCGTAGTCTAGGCTTTCTGGTGCTGAGAATAACCGGCGGATGCAGCGGGTAGAGAAAAATGCTTTGAGGCCCAGCTGGAACCACATTTCCAGATAGCGAGCTTCAACTACTTCTTATGCATTTGTTCCAGTTTGTAGAGACACCGACAGACAACTGGTCATTTTTTCATATATTTGCCCATGAGTCGGAGTTTAGCGGATTGCTGTGTAACAACAGGAGATGAATTCATTGTCGCCACAAGCGACAACACTAGCGGAAACTTCAGTGGGTCAGCCATGCAATATAAAACCGGAAGGTTTTGCCCCAAAATTTTTTGTGACTTTTTCGCCGTGTCCAATGTAGTGCAGTAATTTTGGAACCACAAAATGGAGTGGTTTGGTCTCAGTTTATGATACTGTGCTCAGTCCTTGAATTAGAATTGAATCTCAGTTTGTAGAAACGCTGTCTGTGGGCACCCTTCTTGGGAAGCAACTGTGTGAGATATCTGTAAATTCGACCTATCCAGCTGCGGGGGCTAGTCACCCTAGAGTCAGGTCAGATTCTGCTGGGACTAAGCTGAGGAAGCATTGAAAGCTTAAACCGCTGGATCCAGGTTGTTATTGTTTTGTTCCTTATTGTTGTAAATTGAATGCTAGACAGGGCCTCAATGAACTACTGTAAAACGCTGTAAAACAAAGACAGATAGCAAATACAAGGATCCAGTCGAGTTTGTTTGGACAATGAGACTTTGATTGAGAGGCCGGTTTATTTGCAAATTTTATTGTACCGTTGTGACCAAAACGCGAAGAATTGGCACTTTCATGGTATGGCATATCTGGGAGCATAACCACCATATAAAATTATTGGCGAAAGCTAGTGTGTCCAGCAACTTGTTACGGGCAGTGGTTGTAATGTGTATGTCTTTAGCTTTCGTTGCCTATTTGCTTCAATTTTTTTGAACGGTCCAATTCTAGTGGTTTCTATTACTCCAGTATTGCCCACCGAATCCGTAAAATTTGTTCGTGGTCTGTTACCGCTGGCCTCTGTGGCAGTGTAATCTAAAGTCAACGAAAAGCTTGAAGAAATGATGGAAGATGTCCGTGAAACACAGCTTTGGTGGTAACTTTTACAGAATGGTTTTAGCATATCACTTACTTTGTGTAACACAAACTAGTAGTGCATGAGACTGGATGCGTGCAAAGTGATTGTGGGTCAACCAAACCTCCGGTTTTCCGATTCGCCTTACCGGAGTTCGGCCCGCCATGGCTTGGATAAGAGTTTTTTGCCTTATGACGTAGTTGAGTGTATCGTCTGCCAGCACAATTACGTCACTGAATTCCAACAATTCCAACAAGTTCGACACATGTCTGTACGGCAAATCTGATCTGAGATGGAAGCACAAATTAATTATCAGCAATAACGTCCAGTTGCGAGTAACGGGTTCTGATTTTAAAAATACGCGCACATCTGTTGTAATAATTAGGTCGCACTTGCATAAACTGAAATGAGCTGAAAAGCCTGCTCTACAGTAAAAAACGCTTTGGGCGGTATAACGTTTTTGTTTGTAGCGAAATTTATTTTATTTTGAGCATGTTTTTTGTACTTTTAAACTAGCGAACGAAATGGCGGGTGATGGATTATTATTCTGTTGGATAAACGTTGGAGAGAGCCGAGGATTGAGGCAATTATATAGATGGATCGTAGGTTCAGAATAGTCCTCACAAGGGCAAATTAGCGAGCGCTGTTTAGGGATTTATTTTTATTCCCCTCACTAAATCATTGTTGGTCTGCCTGCTCAGTAGTGCACTTACTCGGCAGTTGTAACAAACGATCAAATTCAGTCTAAAACTGAAAGCACTCGGTCTGTATTACGCCAATCACAGGGATTATGCTGACCGCTGATAATCCCTGCATAAGGTGCACCAGTTAATAGTTCACCATCGGAACTTCTAGTTTCATTCCTTCCTAACCTGTTTATCTTGATGTACTCTAAGTGTGGAACCCAGACAATATTATTATCCATAATATCAGCACTTCCGTGTCCAAATCGTGTGAAGTCATTTTTCCACCCCACTGGAATGAGAAACAGGATCCAATGGTTGTAGAAGTAATCTCACTCCATGCTGTAATAACCATTTCAACGCATCCATCAGGCTTGCCCGAATAAACGTAACATACTAGAGATCAACTCACCGATCTGAAAGCCCCCTGGAGAAGGTATATCCTTGGTTGGATTAAGCTAATGGGTTAAAAGTTTTTTCACAGAACAAGAGGGTTACGTTCGTTGAGTGAATTAGTTTTCCGTACACTCAACACAATTCTTGCGCTCTGCTGACCCAACCTCTCATAACTTTTAAAGCTTTTAGACGACAATACTAGCAACTTGCATCTTAACGTTGTTATAAATGACACGACTGACCATATTTCGAGTTCTCTTGTCCGTGCAGCGGCCTAGGTTACTTTTTCTATACAGGTGTTCCTACTGGCGAAGTGATTCCTAGGACGTTATTTTACTCATCTTAAAGGTCACTTGTTCTGCTCACCGTGTGGGCGCGCACTCGGGCACAGAGCTTGGTTGCGAGTTGTTTTCCAACTCACTCATTTGTAGATTAGGCTGTCATTGACAAACGACTTAACTAAATCCCAGCTAAATCTCTTGTTTATTGAGACATTAAGCAGAAACCGTCTCGTATTTTATCTGGCAATATATTTAAGCTGTTAAAAGGGGCTATAAATTCTTTGACACTTCACTATCGACCCGCCCGGAGCCCGTCAGATGGGCGTATTTTCCTTCCCTACTTTAGGGTAGGTTCTTATCAAGAGGATCTGGTTTGATGTTACGGACATCTTGCTAACTAAAACACGAGGCGATCTACTTACAAAGAAGTTGGTTGACGAGTATCATAACCAATAGGTTCATTTTGGATTCAGCTGAGTCTGCCGTTAACACTAATATGATTTTTATTTATTGTAGCTCGTTGGTTGCAAAACCGATAATGCCCCGTCGAAGAGTTCACAGCAACCTTATGTCCAAAGCCGTGTCGAAGAATCGTGGTTGTATTTACATCTCAATAGCGTTCAAACTTGGCAAAATCTGGCGCACAGGATTAAAGAGTTAGAAGAACCGTACCCTTCTTACTGAGTTCTATCACCAAAGTTTTCTCCCTCAAAGTTAGGAATTTCTCGTCGGGGCCATGATTAGTTTACCGGGTGACAGAATTTCTGAGTAGAGCAGGCACTAGTCTGAATACGGATGTCAATGAGGAAGTCTGGAGTGTATGAATATAATGGCTGAACTTTTGCTGTTGTAGGTAATTGTGCCGCAATTATCCTCTGGTGCTAAGCAAATTTTTAGGATGCTAGATATACTGACTATTTGTACGCCAGCTGTGCACTGCTGCGCACCAAACACAAAGAACTGTACCAATTATTGCTACACAACGGTAGCCGCGGACAGTGCTAGGGCCATCAGGTCTGAATAGATGCCCGAGGCTAGGTAATGATCATTATAGGACTGACGATACGACAGACCGTTGTCAGGTGAGACGGTCTTTGCTGACCAAGCTTCTTTTATTCACGGTTTTTTATACACGGCTGAACGTGAACTTAGTGATCACATGTTTTCACGTGTGTATACTGGCAAAGCCTTCCTTGGAACGGGTGGAAAAAGTCTTTTATTTGAGAGTGTTTCCGTAAATGACCATTTTTTATACGGAAAACTGCATCCCTGGGCAACTGTGGTTACTGTGGTTACCTGGCTGATAGGAGTGCAGTACCGCCACGATTACTGTAACATTAACTAGACGTCTTGGATACCGATTACAGAGTGCATGTAATAAGTCTTTTAAAAATGTGCAGTCAGGGTTTAATCAAGCCAAGAAAGTGAAATAATACTGGAAGGATCATAGGCACCGTAAAACTGTTTCACCCTTCCTGGAAACCCATGGCAGTTCACATTTCATGGAACTTTAGGGAGATCTGAAACGAAGACTTCATCGTTGATATTTATACAATTTGGTTACGAGTGGCTGATCAAGGTGTAATAAACAAGAACTCGGATTAGAAACTGAGCCACCGATTCTTCAGCCACATGATTTGCATCAGGAAGCGTCCAGTTTTTGGAGCGAAGAATTCTCAGATGGAGGGCTCGCGCAATCCATAAGGTCTGTTTGCACCCGGACAGGTCATTTACTTTGGTCACAGTGCAAGATTTTAAAATATCTTTGGGTTTCATCAACCAAGGCTTAGTGACGATTGGGCTAGTTGTTTGCTTCTGAATAAAGCGAAAACGATTAGCGATGCGCAGAATATGTCATTAAAACCTGACCCACTACTGAAGCCACCCTTGCGGCAAAACAACGAAAGTTTGCAAACACGGGGTACGGCAGATAGCAGTTTGGTGGTTTGTTTATAGTTGGACCAACTCGATTATAATTACTTGCTTGACATTACTTGTTTAACCAGTGGCAAGACTCCAGGTGGTCTACTGGTTCCCGCTGGTCAAATGTTACTTCAGTGCGGCCGTTTGAAGTCTTTAGAGGCACATTCACACACAATCAACGCTAGGTGATACATTATTTGTAAAAAAAAAATCGGTTACTTGTACTTTGGACGTTTAACTGTGTATCCAGAAATCACAAGAAAGCTGCCCGATAGAGTAGGGTCGGTCGATCTATGAAATAACTTGAATTTGAGCACCTCTATCTTAAACTATAAAGGATGCTGTTAATGCTGTAATAATGGTTCTTTAGTCTGAACCAAAAGGTAGAATATTTTTAATAGAATGCGCTAGAAAGTTAGTTAGATTAACAAAAATGGAGTCACCGGTACCGTCACCTATGTGGCATTTTGAACAGCAACCCGGCACTATTCCGAGTAGTTAAATCCAAAAACCCCATCGTAAGATTTCCTGGCGAGATAGACCAGATGCAATTCAACCCCCCCAGGATGGCCGGAAAAAGAGACTAACATTGGCTGCCTTGGAAGAAGGACCGGAGCTTTGACATTCCTTATGTTTAAATTGTTTGAGTGACTAGCTAAGTAAAGCAAACTTAATTCTACAGTCTTAAAACACCATTTGAGGTACAATAAGAGCAAAAACGATAAATTTCGAGTAAAACTCACCGTCTGCCGGACTTATCGTAATAGGACCATATGGAACCACTCTGCAGTGGTTGTCAAGCGAATGGAATCGTTGCTGCTGCTCTATTTACACCGTTTGCTATGATATAACAATGTGACGTGTACGGACTATCTGAATGAAGTAAGCAAGCCACAGTACTGACCATTTATGCAGACCGACAACTGGTAAAATGCCGTTTGAATACAGTGACCTGCTATAAGAATCCAATGGAAAATACTGGGGTGAAAGGATAGCCTTAGGTAAGTATATCCCACTAGCAAGAAACTCGTTAGTATGTTGTATGGAAATCATTTAAAAAGCCGTGTCGAACTCGACAACGTCAGTGAGATTTACTAGGTCACTGGTGTGAAAACTCGGGCTTGTTAGGCGTGTATCCGAAGAATGTTTGTAACCTGCTATCTCCGCCAGATTTTTTGTCCTGGTACGGCCAAAGATAAGCAGTGCTGCTGAGCCCTAATCAGAAGAAAACACAGTTCAATTGTTTCCCTTATGAGAGGGGAATGATGCAAATGTGCAATGTCAAAAAGTCGGGGTTTTTTAACTCTGAAGAGTGGCTACTTTCTTCACCAGAAAAGAGTATGTATTTTAATCATAGATAACTGTGCACATTTAGTGACTGCAAAAACTTCTTGAAGAGATGCTCTTTCAAAGGCGCTGTCGAAAACATACTCCGGATGAGGTTGATAGTAGAATATCTTCATTCCCAAGCCTTGTTCAGCAATTTTAGCTACGATTCTAGGAAGTTCACCAACTAAGCCGACGAGTCCTAGACGGCTTCCAATGAGAACCTTTGCCCTACTGAGGTACTGGACATGAGTCAGACCAGAAGGGGTAGGTTGTGCACGTCTTTGCATTCCGTCCGCACGCTGCCACATCCGTTTCCTTGATGACCGCTGTCTTAGTTGAACAACAACTTTTGAGCGATAAAGATGTTGCCCACGAACCACGGCACCTGGTTGCGTTGAACGGAGAGTTATGCTGGAAGGGTGTTTATGCCGATGATTTGATGCACCATAAAAAGTTGGTTGTTGATTTACAAGACTTTGCATCCAACTGTGATACACGGAATTTGCCTCTAAACAAAGCAGGCAGAAAGTAAAAAAAGGCTGATAGTTTGCTGTTAGTTTGTTTGTATGAGTTCGGGCAACCAGAGAAAAGTTGCGATAATATCAGTTATCATGTGCTTTGAACCCAAAAATTCGTACAAAAAACTCGGTTCAGAGATTAAGTAAGAGCTCCAAGACACAAAACTGCAGTAAATGTCATTGTAAGTAGATGACGGACACGTTTGGTCATTTAAATTTGAAGTAAAACAACTTGGAAAACAGGCTGTCTAGTCAGTTTCCTACTTTGGAAAGAATTTTGATCATCTGAGAACTACATGGGGCAGTTTCCACCAGTTCCTACCATAAAAAGCCGACTGAAATAAGTCCACAATCACTTATTTTTCCGCTTTTCAAACAAACTAAAAACATTTAACCAATCCCTTGTGCCGAATAGCCCCTTATGTTTCGAACGTCAGTGCTCACCAACAAATACATTTTTCTACGATTTTGTATTTACCGTGCTGGTGTCATGTGTCCAAAAAATTCTGGTAATACACCTTGCATTCTTGGTGACCTCCATTCAGTGATCCAACACAATGCCCTGCAGTGGTACACCAATTCGTTATGCAAAAGAGTTAACCAGAAAAAGTATGCCGAAAAATAATAAAGATCGGGAAGGAATAACGGTTTATCAATCGACGTGTGGGATTATTTGGCACTAAGCCAAGTTGTTGGAACACTATCTGAATTAGGCTTTAAAAGTAACAAACAAAGGTTTGACATTTGAATGATGAAACAGTATAACTGAGATCAATAAAAGATCAATAAAAGTCATTCTATTTACAAGTAGAATAAAGAATATTGTCCGATTTCCTTCATAATTTTCATCTACGAAATATTTAAGTCTTCTACAGAATTCTAAAGAGCAAAACCATTACTCTACTCGTAAGCCAGTTTTTTCTGAGTTTTCTTACGTAAAAACCGACTGCGGTGGCCGTGTTTCGCACGGTTTCCCATGTTGCCTACAAACCGATTTCTTGCTAGCATTATATCAGTTTAACTGGTTACCAACAATTACTTTGCTCACCTGTAAAGAAGCCTTTACAGCGGTCAAATACAAGAAGTACCGATATCGTAGTTTGAGATGTTTTGTCGTTTGACGCCTTGATTACAGTATGGAGGTTAAATCCATGATCTTAGATGTGCTTTTACGCTAATCTTACAGCAGAGACTAGGAAAATAACGTAACCTCGTTTGTGTATTCCAGCCTGACCAAATGTGAATAAGGATCACTATTATAAGGTGCAATGGACAACACGGATTGGGAATTACTGTTGATAATGTGATCAGAATTGTTAGTGGTAATGAAGATTGTGTCCTGTTAGTGATGACTCTCTACCCTGCAAAGCTGAGAAACACCGTGTTGTAATTTCATTCTTGCTCTAAATCATCAGCAGTGGGTATCATACGAAACTCATGGACGTCTCCGACCCGCGGCACCCCTGCATGTAGTCTCAACACTTAGTCGTTCGTCAGCGGTTGTGGTGTTTGTGGCTGTATTTAGAGTTTGTTTTGGTCAAAGATTAGGGCTGCTAAGACCTAATCCGGTTGTGCGTTCTCTTCAAACCGAAACTTATAGGAGGCGGCATTAAATGATTTTAATAAAAAATTTCTAAGCCTTCACACCCAAAAATGTTTCCTTATTTCTTCTATTACAGATTGGTTTCTAATAAAGCACGGAAATGTAATTCAGAATACCGGTTTCGGTTTCTTTACGCTCGTTTCGCTCCTTGTGTTGATATATCTGATTAATTGGTGTAAAATAACCCCACATTTCAAAACCACGACTAACCTTTACTAATCTTTGAATAATGAAGAAAGTGTATTGGTAAAAACTCAACCAATTTATATCAACTGTGGCCAAAACATAAAAGTAGACATTCTCATAATTTTTTAGAAATTCATGGTTAGTTAGAGTTTTTGATATCTGGAGACAAGGACAATATAACACTGCTTAGTATTGCTTGGAATGCTTAAAAGTTCGTAAAAACAACCCAGAGTGAAAAACGACTAGAATCACACTTATGATACGGGAGTACCCAATAGATGTTTTGCCTCTGCGGCTCTGAGTATTCTATAAAATGGGACGGTCTTACCACGTCACATTTCCCTTTTTGGGTCGAGTCATTTTGTGTAATATGTTTCAGTCTGTCAACACACGGCAAATTTATTCATTTCGTTAACGGATGCCGCTGACAAAACGCTGAAGCATCCGGAATAATCACCGGATGTGAATATTTTGCTTATACAGTTGATCGATCTGCTTAGTCCTCAGAGTTTCTAAATGTTGTGGAAAAATTTTTAAGGACATTTCTAGCCACGAAGTTTGTATTCCCAATCGCAATCTTGTGTAATACACCGGCTTGAAAATTTCGCAGTATTTCACACAGCGCGCATGCACGATTAAACGTAACTGAAACTAGTTGGGAGACAAATCAAGCATATAGATGCCAAGAGGGTTATTTATTCTTTAAAAGTTAACTGCTTCTTTTGCCCATTATCCTCCGCAAAAGCTCATATTGCTAGCTCTTTAGGTTGAATTTCACCTGAAAATCCAAGCAAACTTTCAACATAAAACCATTTATGAAGCGTTTCTTCTTGTCTCTTTGATATTGCCTTACTGCTCAAAACTTGTGAAATATAGTTAATTAAAATAAAAAGACGTACCTTTTAGAATGCCACTGTTTAAGCAAGCCAGTAGGGCGATCGCTAGCTCAGCCGTCGATTGTGCAAACCAGTCTGAGACACACAGTACCTGAATAAAATCAGTTGTATGAAGTTCATTAAACGAAATTAGGTTGGTGCGGGATGTTGGTTTAAGTCCAGCTATTAAAAACTTGTTAAAAAAGTAGAAACGCAATCAGACAAGGCGCATCTAAACGTAAATGTCAATTTTTTCTGACTTTCAGTAAAACACTGTAGATGAAAAGTTCCTTGCCAATTTTGTTATGCACGTTCCTTATACTTCATACTGGATATGCAGATACCTTTACGATGTGGCGCTCAATACATAGCAACAACGAGCAGTCTTAGGTGCAGACGTACTTGATAGTTCCAAGCACAAACTTGGTTTAAATCAAAGTAGTACTTTTGATATAAAGATGGATGGCCTCCAACTGTAACAGGGCCGCCTTCCAGTATGGCCTTCTTTGTTTTGTGAGCGGTGGGTAATGAACAACTCGACTTGTCGAACACATCGATGGATGGATCCGGCCAAGGTAGAATTATAACCACCTGAAGGTTGAAAAGTTTTTCACACTCCCATTCAGAAACGCAGGAAATCGTCTCAAAGATATACAAGTCTCTCTTGTTTGGTCTCCTATCAGCACCTGATTTCTTCAGTATGTGGTAGCAGGGTTGCCCGTTAAGCGATGGGATTACAGCTGCGACTACAGAGACCATTTTGTCTGGGTCAAGTTTCAGCTTCATCCAGCTAACTGGGACAAGTGCCGTGTCTCCAAGTGTTCCACAACATGTAAGGGCTGTAGTTATCAGGTCTACCATACATGGTGTAAATGGTGACAAAGCTTCATCTGACCTCACGTTGCATAGTCGGTCTGGCAACAGGACATAGGCTTCAAGAGGTCGCAACAGTCGTTTTGATTCAAGACCAGTGACGTTTGTCCTCTTACCCATGTGATAACACCGTGTTATTTCCAATATCAGTTCCAAGTGAAATTGCCGTCAAAGTTTAGTTGAATACATACGACTCTGAAGAAAGTGAAGCGCAGAAGGAAAATTCTTTTTAATCGGGTCTCAGCACAGTATATCATGAACCCTTTTTCACAGCACAACTGTTTGTATTCTGGTATTTATTTGATCTTTATCCAAGCAGTTTTATTTTAATTAAAAAGAACCCTTGTAATTCCGTCAGCATACTTTGTGCAATACCTTATGACATTTCTTGGAACGGTACATCGTCGTTACGTTCGTTTATAATAGTCTTTGACCGTATTTTTGAGTATTCGGTCGTTTGTTTGAACCTTGTCTTTGCGTTTGAGCGTGTTCTTTTTTTATATAATGCTAGGATCAGTTATCTCCAAAATTCTACTTCTCCAGTTTAGACGTCCCTAATGTTTACGCTGGGTTGATTTCTTCATCCATTCGCTTTTTATTCATGTACTTTTGAAGCGAAAATTTTCCGTGCTAGCTTTAAGTAATGCTGCGTAGCGAAATAACTCAGGTGACCTCCATTACGTGTTGACAAACACAAATTTGAAAATCTGGAGAGATAAAAGTGACTAGCTTTGAATTATTACGCGACGCAAGATTTATACATTGTAAGGTCTTATATATCCATAAACTTTTGAGGGTTAAGTGAGACCAAAATGCTTGACTGATTTTATTTCTTGTCTTTAAAGAGCGATTCTAGCCAAAAGTAAAGCCCTTGGTGACTAGCTGAATTCTGGATAAAATTGCTGCTTGCTATCTATCTAATTACTCTCACATGTGTCTTTCGCGTTTCCTCTATTTTACTAAAGTTCTAGCTAATAACAAGTAAAATGCAATGAATTCATTTTCGTCAACTACCTAATTCACCATTTGAAGGAAAAATACATTTTATTTTAAAAAACGTCGCAGAGACAAGCGAATTACGGTGATTGTGTCTGGTTGTTCTTGTAACTCTTCATTTGCAATAATCTGACCTATTGTAAATAGTATTTTTCATGCGCAGACATACGTATGCTTATTCATACTGTATTTTATATTTTAGTCGGCCATTAAAAGTACTCAAAAAGTGGACCGAACTTCACCCCGGCTCCTGTTTCTTGTTCACTGTTAGTTCAGTAGATATTATCTTGGCGAATCACCAAGCTAAAGAATTTTAAGATCCTTTTTTCGCTTCCATGCAATTAGTTTATTCTATTGGATGTGTACTAGAAGGCACGATTGGTTGACCACTGGGTTGTTTTATTTTGAGTTTTGATTTTTGCTTTTACCTCTTTGATGCTGTATGGAAAACCAATTATACGTGAGGGTCTGAACTGCAAACCCCCTTTTGCTTGCTACGTTATTTCTATTTTTTAGTAACCTTTTAAGGTAATTCTACCACAGACACGCACAATTATCCATAAACTACCGTTTTTTTACAGGAACTATTGTTGCTGCCATGAAAAACGTCTGTCCTAAAATTAAGGCCACAAGCTCTTTGAGCTACGTTAATGAGGGCTGGAGCACAGAGGTGATAATCACACTTCTCTCGTTATCGTAGTCTTTAGCCGTACATGAAAAATCTTCAGGAATACTCAGAAGTCTACTTTTGCTTTTCTTCTTACAGTGGTTGATTTTTTCTGGAAAGGCTTCTAATAGACATGTCCCAGCAAAATAACACTTTACTTACCCTAGAATTGCTGTTATACTAAGATCATTTCTCACAAAGAACAACCAACCAGTACATAGTTTTCATTTATTTCAAGTTCAAAAAGGAAAGCTGACAAAGATGACAAACATTTCTTGGTTTGCTTGCATAGAGACAAAAACTATAAATGTAGTTGAATGCACTTGTTCTGCTTGTCAAGTTGCCGAAGCATGTTCTTCTTTTTCCAGCAAAACAGTAAATATTCTTACAAATGTCTACCCGCCCATGGCAAAACATCACTGGCAACAGTGTTTGATGAATGCCCACGAAATATACAGGGAACGTTTGCACCAAAACAGTTGATATACTGTTACATACGTACCCAGACATGGAGAAAAAACAGGAATTGTTTAGCCTAAGGATGGTTGGCCTCGGTTGCTGAGACTCGTACTGTTTTTCTCCATTTGAGAAATGATTTAAGTTTTTCTTCAGTTTTTGGCGGCTTCCATCGGCTTCACACTTCTTCACATCATACGGCTGTCGTCGATGGGCAGCCAGTTTGAACTCAAGTTGCGTAAGCCTTGAACAGTGTCTGTCTCAAAAAGCACAGTATGTTTGGATGATGCCACGGCAGTTGTCATCTTAAGGTATGATGTCCCCATGTCTGGCAGCGCATCCAAAATAGCTCCTTAAAATTAGATATTCTCTTTATGTCGACCAAAAGCATAATTCATCGGACGTTCTCAGACACTGAAGATCAACCGGCAATTGTAAGTCAAAGCCTGCTCTGAAACAGAACTCCACACTGGTTCCCCATAAGTCACAAACGCGGCGTTAGATTAAGGTTCTTCTTTTGGGTCAGTTTCAGCGTTTCTGTAGTGTAGTTTATATGAAACATATCTTCAGTGGCCCCGGAAGATTTGTTTAACTTCTATTCTGCAACGCCAATTTAAGGAGTTTGCACATACTTCGGATCTAATTTATTCTTTAACGTTTGGTGTAAGGTTTATAGTTTTTAGCTTGATTGCCAAGAAACTGTTCACCTTTCTACAAGTTTCTGTTCGGCAACGAAATCCAAGCCATTTTGGCCTCCATACGGACTACACCCGAGACTATCAGAGGGGCTACTGACCGGAACCGTTTGGCCTTTTGACCACGAAGGTGTTCATCAATTCATTTCTATGATCAGCTATCAAACATGCACGCACAGTAAAGTGCGGTCACGTTTCAAAGTGCGCCTGACTTTTACGCCAATTGCGGCTAGCACGATATGGTACTAATCAGTTTGTTGTAAGCGGACCTGAAGCTAAATAGTCAAAAACTCAGACAGTTTAACATCTGACAGAAACGAAGTCACAAGCTCTTGCAAACGCGTAATTACTGCACGTTTTTAGATGTTTTACAAGTACCCTTAGGCTGTGCGTAGTCTCCTGCGTAGACCCACTATTTGTATTGTATTCAACCGATATAATCACCACAATTTCATATCCACGGGCGCCCGCCAGCGGCTTTACGTTTGACACTGTTGTAGCAGCTTACGTAAGCCGGCTTTTAACTCCTTTTGCCTAAAAGACCTTTCTATTACCGTCCATAGCTTGTGGTTGTTGGGGGACGGATGTTGTGAGCTGATATGTTGTGTTAGAGAACTGATATGTCGTTTCGGCACCATCAAACAAAGAGAAATGTTCTATGGTCTGCTGGTTTATCTTTTCTTAGCACAACAGAAAGTTCATAAGATTGGGCAAGATAACAAGCCAGACATTTTTATTCTCACAAAGTGTGCTAATGTATTGTCGAAGTTTTTCTGTGTAGGACATAATTATTGGAGATAGTCAGCATTGTAGTGCGGCTTCTCGAGTTGCGTCAATCCAGTGTTTGTAAGCGGCAGCCATACACGCGCAAACGGGTATATAGTAAAATAGAGACGGCAATCCTGGAGGCTACGCTAAAACGCACATCTTTACTTCGCAGACAGATGGGGTCATTGCCGAATCTGGAAAGCTTGGGTCGCGTTTGCTAATTTAAGACACCTATAGCGTCAAAGCAGCATATCCCTGAATTTCAAGGGACGTGTGTATCAGCCTACGGTGCGAGCTGTTTTGTTGTATGGCTGTGAGACTCGGCCTGCTTGGGCAGTGGGACTGAGACGTCTTCAGGTGTTCGACAATCGTTGTCCCAGGACCATATGTGGGTTTTTGTCATAGAATCCGTAACGGGACAGTTAGAAAGCGAGTTTTTGGTTGTGCAACTGGGACTTCTATTGAGTAATGCGTCCAACACCAGAAGTCCAACACCAGTTGGTTAGGCCATATACTGCCTATGCCAAACCATCGTTTGCGGAAGACAATGCTGTTTTTTGTGCCAAATTAAGAGTGGCGAAAGCAGGGAGGTGGCCAACTCTTGACCTGGCAGAGGGGTAGGAAAGGGATTACGAAACGTTTGGGTGCTATTGTTGCGAATCGCCTTCCAGGAGAGGGACCCTGTGATCTTAATTGTGCCTGGTGGGAGACGCTGCAAAATGTGACTCCAAATCAATGTCATTGGCGTTTTTGTTATCAGTTTCTACCCAGATTACCTGAATGCTTGTCTGGAGATGAAGAATCCTCGGAATGATTATAGTGAGCTAGCACTATTTTCCTTGGAACAAGGCTTCCAAATAAACCGTGGTTG
Source organism: Opisthorchis felineus (assembly GCA_004794785.1). Lineage (NCBI taxonomy): Eukaryota > Metazoa > Platyhelminthes > Trematoda > Opisthorchiida > Opisthorchiidae > Opisthorchis > Opisthorchis felineus. The sequence goes on from SJOL01006448.1 coordinate 518,877, forward strand.
TATGGCAGCGAAGCACCAGTTTTGAACACTGATGTTGTGCTATCCATGATGATAATGATGATGATTTTGTGGACCCTGAGGACGATAGTGTTATTGGGGCTTGAATTTTGTCGGTTTTTGTTAGATGAATATAAGGTGACATCTCAAGCCCCTGAAGGCCATTAGATACAGTTAATTAATTCTCAACAATCCATTTGGGACGTTTTGAAGCCCATTGACTAACATGTTGCTGCAGCATTGTGCAAGTCTTAGTACGCTGTGATCGCTCTTGGACAACTTGATGGCACTAGCTCATGAAGCTAATTGTCAAGTTTACTAAGGACAGCGGTGACTGTCATTCAAGAGAAAAGCATGCTCCCATCTGCAAGAAGATGTTTTTGGTTATTCTTCCGCAGCAGTATTCTGTATTTGTTTATACCCTAGTATTACAGGTCTTAGCCATATAAGCAGGAACTTCAGGCTTTTGACCGGTAACACAAAGAAAAGCAATAGTATTTCAGCATGTGTAGAGAGTAAGCCACAATTCACAACACTGCAAAATGGTACGCTGTAGATTGTCTGCAGTGTCACTGGTGGTCTTGGTTGAAAGCGCTTGGTGGTACGCCTCTAATCCTGCTGGTAGCTTGCATTCCTTTTCGTGCAGGCAAGGGTTAGTTAAATGGAGGTTTTTTGCTGTTTACGCCGCCATTCTGGACAAGCACTATGCTGTAACTCGTACTGTGTGAGCTACGAAAGAAGTCTCCTATTCATTATTGAATCCTAATACGTTCGTTTTCAGTATTTGGATGTCGAAAGTGAGATTTTAAGATTTGAAATCTTGAAATCAAGTTTTCCAGTTAGGTTAGCTTCGCACAGAGTGTGTTTCCTGGCAACGTACGCATGGCCATATCTGCATGCCTCTTTTTCAGTGCAAGTCAGTAATACCAACTTCACTTGTCAATCGACAGATTAACTGTAGATACGTAGGTGCGTGGAAGGCTAATGTGTTTATGGAATACATCGTCCTGCTGTTATCTCATCCACTGCCCCCATGATGGTTACGTCCACTCGTCTGATGCTACGTCACCGCATCAATTGCAATGATGTTAACAGAGACGCTTGACCATTAGTGTAGTTGGCCCGTTCACCGCCGATTTCGGAAACTGCATTCACTGAACTACATCCATCCGTGTAGGGCAAAATGCTAGTTCCTTGCACTTCGCTTGGTGCAGTTCATCGTTGCCGTGTTTCAACACGCTGCTATCTGCGAAACCCGAGGATTATTCTCATTGTGCACTGTTACTGGGAAAGCAGAAAGTGAAGGCTAAAATGGAAGAGAATTGTAAGTGCTTGAGTGCCCGATTTGTATTTTGTGGAAACTATCTTGACACTACTTGGGCAGACAAACTGTCTGTAATGCTAATGTGGTAATCACGCACGTACGCTGCTGCACAGTGCATTATCCCACCAGGCGCCAAGGACAGGACATTTGGTATCTAGCCGAACCCGGTGTTACCAAACTGTAGGCATATAGTTAGTGCAGGATAGACTAAAATCGACCTACGGGGCGTCTGTTGCCGGATGATCTGATTACTCCTGTCTTCGGAACTGTCCAAGAGCCTCCGTTTTTCTGATGGTGTATGGACTTTTTCTCTGGTGGACTGCAGCCTTGTTGACGCCACACTGGACTGCTCATACACCATGGGAAAACAAGTTATAATTTCTTGCATTGTGTTGTTTACAAGATTTAGTTGGAAATAATCGGCTGGTTCAGTTACTCCAGGAGCAGGCTTTGAGGCCGTTTCAGCCGGTAAAGACTATATGAAACAAGGAGCAAGTGAGGGCTGTGGGTACTTCGATAGTTACTAGATGGATTCCTTTATCAAATTGGAAATTGTTTAGAACCCATTGAGTAGTCATCGTTTCAGAGAGGTTTGGTAAGCAATCGGTACATTTATTGTTGGACAACGTTACGATTTTGACGAAAAAGCTTCATCAGGCCAACTGAGTATGTTACCAGTTTATCGGTAAAATGGTCTGGGTCTAAAAGTACAAAACCTGAATAGAATAACACCCACCTAATCAGAACTCACAACCCCAATCCTATTATCCTGACACACCTCGACGCACATAGACCAGCAAAGTCTAAGAACGACCCCTAAGAGGTACATGCCCTTAAGGTGTCCTGGACCGGAAATGCAAGTCCGCAAAATCCGGATTCAAAATGAGGACAATCTCCCAAACCAATCTCTCGTAAATGTTAGTCATCCCCACCAACCAAGGAACAGCAACTTCATAAGGAGACACAGCACTGATCAAGTCGGCTAGCCATAAGGAATCTCATGGATTAGTTCTCTGATTGCCCTAAAACTCAATCAACCTGGCAACTTACTCACTTGGCCTGACGACGCCTTTTTTAAAGCGAAACTTTTCCCAGCAATATATCCACCGATTGTTTGCCAAACCTCTCTCAGACGAGGAATCCCTTAATGTTTTTTTTCAAATTACATCAAAGCTCACTAGTGGCACGTGTCGTTTACTTGTATCATTACCTCTCTTCGAGTTTGACGATACTTCCGTTGTCTTTCATAATTAGGGAGTGAAACTGTGATTTTATGGGCCCTTGTTATTGGGACGGAAAAACAGTTAACCAGATAGGTGCGGAGCCCACAATTAGAGTGAGCTTTTGCAACTCATAGTTATTGACGAATTGGAGTGCTAATGATTTGCTAGTGTATAAAATACTGCCGCGTCAAAACAGCAAGCGATAACTGTTTTGACGACTTTGACGTTAGAATGAGACCATAGCAAGGTCCATTAGCGATGGAGGACCTCCAGGTAAAAACGCCAGAGGTTGCCATTGGTGGCCAAGGGTCGCAAATAGGGGTGGCACCCCACGCATGCCAGCGGTGGCGCCACGGGTGGCCCCGGCCGGCCAAAAATATGGTGTTAATATGCCATCCGATACACATACATGTGAAGTTACAACAGGCATCAAGTCATGTCAGTACCGTACAAAGCGGAAAAATGGTGCGTACCCTTCTCCCGACACTACACAGTTTGAGGTCTGGATCCATTCGTGAACCCGACTGGGCCCTGGGTACCGCGACCATACCACCGTGCCTGTACTTGGACCTAGAAGCGTTACTGACATTCACATAGCCACCTAAAGTAGTTACTCCAGCCTTAGTAGAACTGGATTTGAACGGTCACAAACTAACAGTTGCTTTCAAGCATCCCACGCGAAAGTGAAACAAGATTTCAAATCGGTAGAACTGACGTACGTATTTTGACCCTGAAGTTGATGAAGTGCTTTTATGGGTTTAGTTAGCCCTGGCATGGGGCCCGACGGGTCCACATAGCGAATGTCTGACACCCAGCAGTGCCTCCAAGTTCTTGCACAGTGGAACGCAAATGATCACCGTGCTTCAGAAAATATTTAGTTTCAGAAGCCATAAGACTTAATGCGTGAAACATGCTTCCCTCTACTTACCGTGATGTCTAGAAGGATCCCATCTATGGATCCCCTTGCTTGTGCATTTTCTCTTTTTATAGATGCTAAGATAGGGGGCCTGAGATGAACGTTGCTATTCTGAGAACGATTTCAGATCCATGCGATTGCTTAATGAAATAAACGTTTTCTGGAGGTCTAAATGGCCTACATTCGCCACCTTCAGTCTCTCCAACCTGACAGTTGTTTCGTATACTGAACACAGAAGGTTGGTTAGAAATATGATTCCTCCTTAGTGAGAGACGCTGTCGGATGATAGAAATCTACGTTCATTTAGGTGTGTGGTCATTTCATCTCTCACCGAACTTTTAATCGTCATTAATTTGCACTCTTCGAGCCAACTAGCCCAGGTTACCCAACAAAGTCCCCTCCTACACCCTTGTTTGTTGCCGCAATTGGTCCCTTACGTATTTGCGAAGATATATTCCCTTGTTGCTATTTGACATTTCCGCACGCCAATTCGAAGTGCTTACCCGGATATGTGGTTGACGGTTGTCCCACTCCATTTGCAGCGGTACCTGTTTAAGGAGGAAAGCCCTTCGCTGCGGAGTTGTTTATTAGAAAAACGCCAACTAAACAGTTGCAGACTATTGGACAGGAAGGCTAAACTCTCATATGCACGTCGTTTTTTAAAACTGAATATCCTTCTTCATCTTGAACACGTCTTCTTGAACTCTCCTTTGTATTCATTGACTATCGCACATTCGCAAGCAAAAACCACAGAGAAGTTCCACCAATTCCGTAATAAATCCCAGCTTCCATTAGATCAAGGCGGAGTTATGAGAACACACATACCACTCACATGCGTCATCAGTAGTACCCACCGTACCGAAGTGCGTACCCGGATATGTGGTTAACGGTTGTCCCACTCCATTTGCAGCGGTTCCTTTAGCAGGGCCACTGCCATGCATGGAACAAGCTCCCCTCCCATATCCGTACTATATCATCACATGTAGGCTTTCGTAGGACTCTTGACTCTTACCTTTCTACTGAGGGAGCCGTGCATCTTTTCGCGCCACAACTCACACTAGACACTTTCTTTGAAACAGGCCCTAAG
>SJOL01006448.1:525670-536471 GCA_004794785.1 Opisthorchis felineus
TATTATTATATCGTATTACGCCCACCGGTTATGACGTTGCCCCTTTTCTACGTAGTCCCCTGTACTCACAACCCTTCAGTCATACTATTATTTTGACTGTAATATTATGATCATGCCTGACGGTATGCCACCCACCAATTTGGAATAAACATTATTATTATTATTATATTAAAACCGAATAAGCATTATATACATCTGGACGTGTTCTCGTTGAGCGCTTAACTGAAGGTGAACGCTAACATAACAGAATGAAGGATGTGAAAAATAAGCATGCATCACGTGCTCGCTGGATGGGATGGGGTTGTTTGACCAGAGTAATTCCTCCGGTAAGGCACCGTAGAGGTCTGATTTGGCGATCATAAGTAGTTCCATGACGGCGCCCTGCATTATAAATAGGGTGAATAATGGCTCGCTTCCAGGTTGATTAGGGCAGGTCTGACGGAGACATTTGGCGTAAAGCAAATCGTCCATACCTGAAGCGTCTTTAATGATTGTGAACTGTCCTGACTGCTACAAACTGCCCTTGGTGATGCCTTCGGTGGTAGGCGCAGGTTAGGCGCCACTTAGATAACACGGTCTCTCTAGAAATCAGGTATCCTTAATCATAACGTCCGTTACGGGACCGTCCGTTATTCGAAGTATGTCGGTGCAATGATAGCACGGCAATGCTATACCCAGTCTGGTGGCATACCCGTAACTATTCTATCCATAATCCGAGTTGTCCCCCCTCGCCCTCTAGGGACTATAGCAGCAGATACGAACAAAATGCTTACCTGGACTCAACCGCATCTTGGACGAGTCCGTCCTAATCAAATCAACCCTTGCCTTGTGCTTAACTATTTTGGTGCAGCTTCAGTTGATCCTCCCCATAAAGTCAATGATTTGCTTTTGGTTTGCGTTCCGTCTTGGGCGTTAGTACCAGTCCATTTCCCCCGCTCCAAAAGCAACACCAGTGAGTCCATACAGTTTCGCTGTACACTGTGACCCTGATAGTCAAGCCACCATTTATCCGTATGCGGATTTCTCCACTTCATCACCCCTACTCTATAATCTTCATGAATTCGGCCATACTCTCAACTGTCCCAGGCCACAGAGCCTCATCCCTGGTTTTCCGTTTTACTTCAAATTGGCAGGCCGGATCACCAAAACACTGTCACTTCTCCAGATTCGTATTCTGGTTCCTTATATTCCGCAGTTAGCAGTTTTTTGGTCACGTGCCAGGCAGGATACCTTACTTCTCCCTTCCATCGATTGGGTTGTTGCCCGCAATCTTTGAATTGTAACGGACTGATCCCGTTTTAATCTGATATGTTCATCAAGTCATAAGAAATACCCTGATAACTCTGTTTCTCTGCCATCGGTTCCAACCACGTACAGATCGTACAAGGTTATGCATGACCCTATCTGCGCCAGATAATGCCGATTATTTGTTTGAATACCTTTGATAGCAGTTGTGCCTTCACTATGACTGCACCATTATGATCATGTCTGACGGTGTGCAGGCAACCAGCTCGGAAAAAACATTATTATTTTTATCATTATTATTATTGTTTCCGGTGGCGCTAGTTTATCGGAGTATTAACCGTTATTGTGAGGCTATAATAACCATCTTGCTGGAGTATCGGAATTGTCTCCGAGCGTTTGTCGGCATTCGTCGAATTTGTCCATCATTGTATAGCAAGAGTATAGTCACTGGATAGAGAAAATGATTCTTTCTTCCTTAGTTAAGGCTGATGGGCCATTTAAGGTCATTTCAGATAAATTGCAAGCGTTTGGTGAGTTGGCCAGTAAATCACGGGAACCCGTAGATTTTTCCCCTCGCGGCATCCAGACATCCAGAGACCCCCCGGTTTTAAGGAGCAGCGGGATAACGCACCACGAAGTACCAAAGAAGTTTACCTTCTACCATCGTGTGGCGCAAGTAAGGCATGATCAGAAAAAATGATTTACCATGCATTTGTTTGCAAGATTGTGACAGCTGTTTAATAAATGAACGTGAGTCACGACACACGGCGAATGTGCCCAATTGATGCTTGCAACTTGAACATGGCGGGCATCAAAAGATTAGTAAGCAAAGAATCATAAGGGTACGGGAGCAGCAAGATGCTCCATGGCACTAGGGGAGCACTTTAAAATGAAGCGCGGCAGTTTGAAGCGAGATTAATAGTCACCACAAAAATCGTGTAACCTTGAGTAGTTGTGGTCTTGGATAAGTATGTGGACTGCAAAAGAATTGTCGCAAACCAGAGTTAGCCACAGTCAAATCAAATGGGCGTCTACGTGGTTGGAAGACAAATATTTAAAACCATCGATAGTGAGCTTTATAAGCCGCAATTGCTGTATTAATGGCTCTGGAAATGAAGGCCAAATGGCGGCTGCGATAATTTGCCAGGAATATCAAGCGAACCGTGGCTTCGAATATTGGGCAACAAGGACTGGCTGCTACATACGAAGCCAATACATTGCCAGCGACATTTGAACCTTCGCCTGAGTAGTGCTGAAGACAGCGCTGTTTGTGCAGGCAGTGGTTAGATGATTGAATTAGGGCAACCCAAACAAGGATACGTCGCGTAAAGAAGGCTAATAATAATAATAGCTTTATTTCCCAACTTGTAGGCACTAGGGAGCCTGCTTTCGATCGAATAGTTAAAGGTGCATAAAACGGTAATAAGAAAGTCAGTGATCTCAACTTGTAAACTGAGGTGTCTTTCTAAAGGGCGCTGAACCCCTGAACACCGCTGCCGGGCCTGATGCCGTCCCCCAGGCGTGTTGAAAGCTATCTAACCGATGTTTTACCGACACGTTCGTGCATTATTAGGATATTGGACCTCCGACTGCTGCGTGATTCGGACTTTCCCGCGACCATTCGGTAGCCTCGAAGCTGTCCAAGAGTTATCCTCTCCAGTGCTTCGGCGATCTCTTTCACGATTAACCCGAGAAGGTCATCCGACAAATGGTCTCCCGTTAGGATGTAGGGCATTATGCTCACTGAGTGAACACAGTTTGTGGCGCAAAAGATCCTATTCGTTTTCAAGTTTAAAATGGTGTTTGGCATTTCAACCTGGATCGTCAACAGCCATCCCAAGTCTGGTAAGACTGGATAGCCGGACTTTCTGACGATAAACACATTGGGGGTAAATAATATGGCTCCGCGTCCACTGAACAAGGTAAAACAGTGGTAGATTGTGAAACATAAGAGCGATCGCAATGAACCGAGTCCAGTTCGACGCAGGGGCATTAAATTCGCTGGGATAGTTGTTCCTGCAATTGCCTGGTGTTCTTACCGAGTTCCACGAGCGGATTCTCAGCTCAGTTGATGCTTCGTAGATAACATCGTCTGTAGGTTATGTAAATGCCCCGCCAAATAGACAACAAAAATTCTTAGCCATCATCACTATAAACTTTTTTAACAAGAGGCAAGAATAGCACGACGTTCCGACCTCACTCCAGGACAAACAGTTTTTTACGTTGATATACGGGAACATGCGACACTGAGTTCAGGATATGTTGCTAAAACTTTATTCTAGCGGGAGATTTGGTCCGCGGTGGTGCTCTGGAACAACGGGTTGACCAACGTTCAACGTCTTTAAAAGAGCAGACATATGGGTTCAAATAGTATGCTTGTTTTTATTTGATCGTGATGCCTAGGCGAGAGCTGGGCCTCAGACCGCTGCCGTGGTTTCAACCAAATGAAGATTCATTATATTGAGACCGGGCAAGTTTTTTCTCGATGAGTTGCAGATTTTCAAAGGCCTTTCCCATTGTAGCTCGTCACTTCAGGGAAACTTCTTGAAAGATGTGGCAATTTAACCATGCGGTGCGCGGTCCTCCTAGGAATACCGTGGCATTAGCATTTTTCTTGACGAAAATTCCTAAACGTGAACGTTAGGAACGTAGAAATATAAATGAAAATGAAGTTGATTCCACAGATCGTCAGATCAAACAGCAGTGAAGGCATGTTCTTCAGAATATCATGGGCGTTAAGCATCTTCTTCTGGGGAGACTTCCTGCCTCAGGTTACGGGCTCAACCTCCTGATTCTGGAAAACAATAAAAATAATAAAGTTTATTCTAGGCTGGTGGGTGGCAGATCGTTATGTAAAATAGCATAACGGATGCTAGTGTCTATGAGCCTGAAAATGCAGGGAAGTAGATAGTTGTGTGAACGGATGCATGGATCAACACAAATAGGGTCAAGTCAGAGTTTGCGCAATCCATCAATACGAGCACTGGAACATCAGCAATGGTGAAACCTAGTTGAAAAGTGGATAGTGTGACAGAACACTTTGCCTAAGGCTAGGCTGGGCAATCGAGTGATGAGATCTGCATTCCTGAAGCATGTTAAAAACAAGACTGGCCGTTTTGAAATAAAAGGCGTAAATAACGTAAATGTGGGGTTTCATGAACTGTTGAGGTTTTGACTAGGCCCACGGATGGCAAAATAAGGATTTATCACAGTTGAGTAAAGTGGAGGAGAAAGTTAACTTTTACACAAAAAATTTAGCGTAAGTTGAAAGCAAGTAAACTTATTGGTTCCGAGGAACACGAGCAGTCACAGGCCAAGAAAATTAGGGCGGACAAAGGGCTCGTATTACGCTTGCCGAATGGCCATTACGGGAAAAAATGAATTTATGAGTACAGCAGGACAAAGATGCACGAGGACAGCCGCTGCTCTGCAATTTGGACAGATTCCGTTGAAAAAGTGTCCAAAGAATTGACGGGCTATGCGCACAGGTAGGGCGCGTGGTCAAGAATAAAGCAGATGTCTGGTGAAGTATGAATGGGCCATTGGTAGAATTAGTCAGGGAATCTATGGGGGAAATACCGATATGTACCATGGGTGGTCTTAAGTGCACTGAGGTTTGACTCGGCTGGCTAGCACAGGTAGTGCTATTTAGATGAGGCAATGAAGCAGCCGCGCCTAGGATGGTGAGTCGAAGGGGGGAAAGTATAAAATCAAGTTATGGGAACGCTTCAGGCATATGGATTACGTTGCGGCCTGAAACCACAAATATTCAGGAAGTGTTAATTTCACTGACCGCTGTAACAATGCGCCAGTACTAGATCTTGAGGAAAGCAATGCTGACGTTCGTGCTGGACATTCAAATGCATTGCTGGGTTTGGGAGAGCGAGGAAGGATGATAGACGGAAGGATGATAGAGCGGGCAGGTATGACCAAACGTGAACATGGATAAATTGCACCCGTAGGATGATGCACCGCCGGCTGCTTGGCTACTGATAGGGTTAAGTAAGGAGCAGAGTATCGGCATTTGTGAATAATCGGGCTTAACCCCGTGATTTGAACTTGCGTGTCTTTGCAGACATTTCGTGCGAAGGAGTGACTAGCTGGCAGGATGTCAGGAGAGGTAGGCCTGTTATATGGGGGCGTGTTAGCGCAGAAAATACTTTGAAGAAACAAACAGAGATGGCCAGTCGTAAAGGTTTGTTTTCACTCATTCAGAAAACTAGTTAGATCATTGTAGGGGAAGACAAGCAAACAGACAGGGATCACGCTTCTGTGACATCTTTTACCAAAACCCATTGACTGCTCCTGACCTCGTTTCTCCCGTAAAACGTTTTCACTCCAGTATCTTCGGCCACGATAAGTTAGTAAAAACCTCGGATGCCAAAATACACCGGGCTAGCAGATAATATAAGAAATCTTGTGATTTCTCATCACTATTTCTCGTCAATAAGCTATCCACTGACCAAGATTTATTGTGGGTTTCTCTCGAACGTCGAGAAGAGAACACTCTCCTCAGAGCTTCTTCCTATTCCAAAGTACTCAGCCGATGTTTCCCTAGGCGTTGTACCCGAAACAGCCACTCAATTGCTTGTTCGCGTTTCACAGATGGTGGCCCTATCACTGATCCTGTCAATATAGCGGACCAGCTGAACGCTTACTTTGCCAGCTGCTACCTACCCATTCCTCCCAACGCCAAACCTATACCCGCTGCTGCATATCTCCAAACTCTTGACGGTCAGGGTAGCCATCCGACTATCAGTAACGTAACCATCACCCTAGCTGATGTTTCCTCCCTTCTTCTAAAGTTTAAGGACTCTCTTGTGCCAGGGGCCGACGGCTTTCCACCTCGTGTTCTGAGAGAAGGCAGTCAAGATATTGGAATCCTTGTAATAAATATTTTCACTCACTGTATAAACTATGGAATCGTCCCCTCCCAGTGGAAGACATCTATAATCCGCCCGCATTGCAAATCCGGATCTGGACAAACTACCTCCAACTACAGGGTAATCCACCATACCTCCCTCCTAATGATAACCCTTGAACGTCTGGTCAAAGGGCCATTAACCAAGTTCGTCCTGGCTACTAATGCCATAGATGACCGACAGTACTGATTTCTGTCTCAAAGATCCGTCAGTGGCTGCCAGCTTCACTTTTTGAGACCATCACAGCAGCCTACGACGCTGGTTACTCCACTATAACAGTCTACCTGGACATTCAAAAAGCCTCATACCAGGTCCCCCATGCATTCCTGCTACATAAACTTAGTACCGTCGGCATCACTGGAACCTTATTTAAGTGGTTCGCCTCCTACCTATCGGACAGGACGCAGATAACACAAATCGGGGGCATACAATCAGCTCCACTATCGATCACCAGTGGAGTCATTCAAGGAAGTGTGCTAGGCCCCATCCTCTTCCTACTGTACATTAACGACGTCTTCGGAGCCATATCCCACGGTAAGGTCTTCCTCTTCGCGGACGATATAAAAATCGCGTACACATTCCCCCCCACCGCACAAGCCCTTACCTTTAATCAGATTAAGCAAGACCTAGATTCACTGACTCGCTGGTCAAGCGACTCTGGCTTAAGCTTCTCCTCCACGAAATCCTGCATAACTTCCTGCCGCTGCTCCCTCCCGGCAGATGCTTTCACAATTAATGGAAATCCTATCCCTCATTCCACGGAGATCAAAGATCTTGGCCTCAGATACTCCTGTTCGTTTAGCTTTTCCCACCAGGTGCAGTTCCAGGTCGCCCGAGCACGCAGGCTCAGTTTCTTAATACTACGCTCCTTTCACCTTCCAGACACAATGGTTGCAATTTTTAAGCTATGCGTACGGCCAATCGTGGAATTCTGTCCCTCATTCTCCTCCCTTTATACCCAAAGTTGTAGACTTGCAATTGAAAGCGTCCAACGCTCATTCACGAAAAAACTGTTCCCTCGGTCCAACCCTCTCTCTTACCGCTCCCGCTGTCAAATCCTAGGCCTCGAACCACTGTGGCTCAGACGGTTTAAGATGAATCTAACTCTCTTACACTGTCTGCTGCACAAAAACGACTTTATAGCAGGGGCTAGGCCAAACGTGAACTCACGTCCTCGCTACAGATTCCGTAACTCCTGCAACCTCTTTGTATGCCCTCCAGCTCGTACAGACCTACGCCACTACTTCTTAGTTTACTACGCTCGTATCTGGAAAAGCCTTCCAGAGCAGCTGCGAAACAGCACGCATCATCATACTCTTTCTCAGTCCGTGGACAAATTCCTTACCTGTGAAACTGCTGCTGTCTTACTTAATACCCAACTACCCCCGACCTCCTCTATGAATCGAATCCAGTGCTCGTTTAAGTTTAGCGATGATACTGTTGGTGGGCAAGTAAATTATCCTGTTATCATATCTTCCTACCCCGTTGACTTGCTTCAAGCCAGTGTAGGACTTCAATGCTTACTTCAACTAAATGTGCTGTGTTACTGGCCTGCTTGCTTCTTCCCAGCCAACTTATACCCCGTTCTAGTCAAGTCCCTACCCCGGATTACTCTATCGGCTCTGTCTAGTGACTGGTGCCCTCGGCCTAACTCTAACCGACAAAAACCAAACCAAAGTCAGCTTTTTTCTTCATTACTGGAGCGCTTTATGCGCCTATATATATATATATAATGTTTAGTCTCAACTGGTGGGTGGCATACCGTCAGGCCTGATCATAATGTTACAGTCAGAATAAGTGCATGATTGAGAGGGCTGCGGGTATAGGGGATTGTGTGGAAAAGTGACAGCGCCACAAGCAGTGGGCAGTATCCGATGTAACAATAATAATAATGATGGGTTTGTTTCCCAACTTGTAGGAGGCATGCCGATTGAGGCATGGTCGAGTCGTCACAACCTGAACGCGGCAGGTAACATCACAACGGACATGCTTATTACGTGAAAAGTCACCACAGTTTTGGGAACCGAAAAAGAGGATAATGTGCATCAGGTACGACTAGCTCAACGCTGAAGCCTGCCGACCTGAACCTAAACTGCAAACCGTTGCTGGCCATGAGTGACCCTGGGCGGACGAGTAAATGGCTAGGGTCACAAAATGCAAAATGGGGATGGAGATTGGAGAATTCGATCTGAAGACAAATGGCAAATTTTGTCTCAAAAATATGGTTCACATTGATACTGAGTATACTCACTGATGTCACTGCTGTGAGGAGGTCAGGCGTAAAGAGTAGTTTTGATGGGGAGATAGTGCATATGCATAGGGCCAGCCGAATACCGTAAATGAAATTGAACTTGTAGAAGAGGCAAACCAAAATTGCGACAGGAAACTAGGTTGGTTAAATCCGGATGATATTTTCGGCGGTTTAGAATGAGACGGTTAGGGCCACGTGAAAATTTTGTTTGTGGTTGCGATTACAGGCTTGAGTGGGTGAGGGGCTGCGGTCGAGATTCTGAAGAAAGTAGTCGCGGGAGTGCTATCAGACAGTATGGCAGTGGCATGCCATAATTGCGCTGACATACTTTGGTTTCTGGACAGCCCCGTGACGGTCGTAAAGGTTGCTGCAATCGGACAGGGTATACGCATTTCCGTGGCAGCCTGATCTGGGTTAGACGAGGAGATGGACACAGGTAGAGTAAGGCCAATGTAGAGTCATCGGTAATTATGATTCAGTTGAAGGACCACGTGAGTGTAGTCCGCGGACAATCCAGACTGAATGAACAACGGTTTTACGGGGCGTTTGCGCAACTATCCCCGAAGTTTGAAGCTTGAGAATAGGGGAAATGATGACGGAAGAAGGAGGAATTAATAGGATGAGAGCAGTGGCGTCAGGTGAGTGCAAGGAGGTTTCAGATAAAACGGTGTCCAATAGGAAAAAATCTAAAAGCGGATAACAGCAAGCTAAATGAACCCAGGGATGCGTGGATTTTGTTGGCTGACCTAGAAACCAAGTACTAGCTGGGCCAGAGTAGGTGCCTAGTTTAGGGAAGGTAAGCACTTAACCGCCGAGGTAGCTAGCAGGGAGGCTAGCCGTTGTGACAGGCGATTACATGGCGGTAGTTTTTAGCTTAGCAAAAAAATTCAATCAGAAGGTCTCCGTTGTGCAAAGGAGGCGTTATTGTAAACAGGGACAGCAGACAAATAATAAGCGGCTGGGCAACAGCTTCCGTAATATAACTGTAATCTACTACGTCAACTCAACAGGAAGGTAAGAGTATGGGTCGCCTGTCGCCGAGTAGCTGTTGTCAGCTACAAGAAACGAATTGCGCATAGCAAAAACAGCCATTAGGCGCCAGTTGTGACCGCTGGTAATCAGGAAACAATGAAGGATTTACGTTTTACGTGTACATGATTGCTTCAGAGAACAAAAGGTAAGAGCGTGTGTGTTACGTCTGGATGATGAAGTGGATTTGGGGTGGTGCAGCCCAAATAAGACGATGGTGGCAACTCCTTGCACGTCGATGTCAGTCGTGAGCCTCGCACAGTGCCTTCAGGCTACCCCATGCATGTATTTTTTAACAAAACAAAAGAGCTGCTGTCATTCGCTTGAATTTCCAGGTGTTGCCAGACAAGTGACAACCGGGACAAGTCCAATCCACCTACAGACAAACAACAACGGCGCTCTTTATGGTTTTCCCCGATGAAAAAGTCAGGCTCAGAACCACCGGCGATGGGTGATGCACCCGTACTACTTGAGGGGCGGTGAGTGTACGAACGCACCATGGTGCGACGTAACAGGGCAACCCTCCCTGCGGGCCGTACCCGTCCAGCACGCGAGGTTTTCATCCCTCGTGCATGCTACAAAATCTGAAGGGTGACAAGCCACCAAGCAGTCACAATTGCGGTTTGTGCATTGATAAATAGCTCCAGCTACCAGATATTTTATCCGGTCGGAGGTAGGAGAAGCTAGGCCCATAAAACGGCCTAGTCATTTCGAACATGCTGACAGCAAACAACCACTGGAAGAGGTGAGCCGCGGAAGCAAATGAAACGGCAGCTACTCTTTTCGCCATGGGAGCAGAATGGAGATGTTCAGAGCCTGTGCGCTACGGCTAAACGACGAAGAAGCCGCCACGTCAAGCAGAGGCGCACCACAGTGCTGTGTGTATGTGTGAATGAGTGGGCTGTGGAACCAAACAAGTGTTTCATTCATTGCGCATCTTCAGACCCGCTATTTGATGTGCGTGCACTGCACGTGATCAGAAGATGCGGATGAGGAAATAAGGCTTCAGTTTGGCTAAGGTTAATTAAATCTAGTCGAAGCAAAGCACGTGACAGTAAATAGAGCTGACAGAGTTCTTCAGGGATGGGACCAGGCTTGAAAGAACTAGGAATAAATTGGCTGGGCGTGGAAGCTTAAGGCCGGGGGTAAGAAAATACAACGAGGTCAGTGAAGACGGGCATGAAAACAATTACGATGGCAGGCGCATGACACTCTCTGCAACACAACTACGCTTCAGAAAGTAGGTGCATATGTAGTCCCAGGAGGTGAACGTCTTCACGGTACGTTCGCGGTACGTTCGAAATCGGTTTCGTTTTTTCCTCGTGCGAATTTGTGGGAGAATTCTTTCACTTTT
>SJOL01006448.1:540693-569496 GCA_004794785.1 Opisthorchis felineus
CCTTAAATCCGTGGACTACGAAATGCGTCTCACGGCGCTTGACCTCTTTCCCCTCGAGTATCGCCGCCTCCGAGGGGACCTCACTCTTACATATGCCCTGTTTGAACAAGGTTTGGCCAACAGGTTTTTCACCGTTGAGCCAGCAAACACACAGCGGGGACATGGTAAGAAGATTTTCAAGCTCAGAGCGAACACTTTTGTTAGGCAAAATTTTTTCTCATTCCGTGTAGTAGCTGCGTGGAATAACCTCCCTCCGACGGTTGTCCACGCTCCTTCTAGAACCCAGTTCAAAGCACTACTAGACACTTTCCTATGCGAGTCCTCGTGCTGGCAATTTCACTGCCCCGCGCTGAGAACTCAAAGAGCAGTGCCACACCCTTTTTTCGCTTGTGTCCTTCAGGTGAACGACAACCGCAGAACGACAAGAACACAACCGACCCGGGAAACTTGGGCAAAAGCCTCGATCCTGTGTATCAATCCGTGAATCCGTGAATCTCTTTATGTTTTTTTCATTCTGCACTGAATAGTCTGGCCCACGCACACGTAAAAATACGCCCACAGTTACACGAGTTCGCACGTCTCCGCGGACTACCACACAGCTGTAGCACATGAATATCTTCTGAGCTGGTCTACGCAAGAGACTGTGTGTTATATTGTCTTTGGCCTCTTTTCATAGTCAACTTATGAGAACTAAGGATGCGTCCTCAGTGGCATGGCAACGACCGGCGCGTCGGCGGGTACACGATGTGCTCCTGCATTCTAAATCTTTTATAACTGCGAAATTCCTCGTCCATAAATTTGAAAAGGTATGGGTCAGGCATAAGGAACTTCGCTCAAATAATTCTGAATTTCTGAACGATTGTCATTATTACGTTCTCTTTAAACAGGCAAGGACACAAATACCAGCTCGAAAAGCCTAAGTTTTAGAGGACACCACCAGTATTCGGATCATCCGCAGTAAATCTGCGGAACATTTTCCCTGCCATTATTGTGATGACACCCTTGATCGAGGATTTTAAAAGACTGCTTAGTTAACACCGGATCCGGTGTTTGCAACTCGATCGAGTTGCAAACAGGAACCAGGCTCGCGCACGATTTCTAGTCCTCCTTTTCTGGTAATTAGCAGGCGGGGGGACTATAGTCATGACTAAAGTCATGATTATAAATAACGAAAAACATAAATTTAAATGCATTTTGGACCAAAGGTCCAAAAAGGAGTGCCCCTTATCTAAATGGATGAAAATCTATTCCAGCACTAAGCAGCTCTGAGGGACAATTTCTACTTTTGGGAGAAGGTCCTACCTTGGTCCTTGTCAATTTTCTTTTCATGACCGCTCGGAATGCCAGCCTACGTGGATGTTAAATTTGGAGAATAATCTTGGTTTGCCTGGTGTTGTATGGTGAGAAGATATTTTTGTTTTCTTTTGACTAAAAAAGTCATGAAACGAAATACAGAGCCTCTGTATGTTATAGCCCCGCTAACGAAGAATAAAGAGAATAAGGGAATGAGATCTACTCAGCGAAGAGTGGAAAAGTAGATATAATATTTGCTGTAAGGCGACAGGCTTACAGCTGGCAAAGTACCAACATCTCTGGTCGTCAGCCTTAAGGAGAGGTCATGTAGCCCAACCACTATATTTGTCGTTGTTTACTTTCTTCTATCAAAAGTAACATGTCAAGTGAAAAAGCCCTCGGCTACTAGCCTTTCGTGAAAACAAATTCATCTTCGTTTATGTGAATGTCTAATCATGAACGTTCACTCAACCGTATCGTGTGGCTCGCTCATCTTCTGTGACCCTAGCACGCATTAAACGAACAAAGAATCACGACTGCAAGCGTAAAATAGAGCCAATGGATAAGCTACCTTGAAGACATCGAATTCTGGGGCAAGTGTCTGTGGACTGTTAGGCGGACTGTGCTCAAAATTCAAACCTAGTCTTTGCTATACCCATGCAACAGTCAATAAGGGAGAAGTACTAACGCAGGAAGCTCGGAATGCACGACGCAATAAGTAAAAGCAGACAGCAACACGATAAAGCCTGTTGTGCTCTATAAAGTAATCAAGCCCCATTGAACAGCGGAAGAAGGTTTAATATTGGGTTTAAAAAAGGCAGAGAGACGGAGGAAGAAGTTCACAGATGTCAGCTCACATAGTGTTATGTTGCAGGTCTCAATCCACTAAAGATCAATGGTGGTTGATACCAATCCACTTATGCAGAGCTCATGTTGGTGTTTGACCTTCAAACATTCTGGGATATAAATCTGAACTTCTTGTCGTGTCTCCTACAATACGGCAAGTGATCACGCAGTTTGGTTACAATCATCACTCAAAATATTTGCTCTTTCAAACCATTGATTGTTTTATGGACTGCGAACATCATGGCATATATTTTTCATCTCTGGTTTTACCTACGCACCAAAAGACATGCTCGTACACGCACCCATAGAACGCAGTCTTCCGCAGTCTCCGGAGAATCAAACAAAATGCTACGAACAAAATGTGCGGTGCACCCGTTGACTTCTACGGACAGCCTAAACCCAATCAGTTTGCGTCCTTCTGTCTCACAGCATCGTAGCCACAGAAGGCATAGAATAAGTCTTCTGTAGAATCTGATAACAATACAGTTCTTCGAAACCAGCTGATACAAACTTCCAGAAACGTATGAAAAAGACAAAGCAAACCATGATTTTGCGAATCACACCGTGAAAATTTGCTTTTCCTGTGCAGCGTTAGAGTACCCTCGTACTACTTAATACATACAACTAGGCTGCGAAACAAGGTGAGTCAACGACTGACATAGGTACTACCTTAATCCAAAATTGCAACACGGACAACAAGTGTATCAGAACGATCCGACGTTGCGGACAGTCTACCTATGTACTGCTTTCCATCACCTGTAACGCACATCAATGTCGAGTGCCATTCACCCAACCTTCCAGTTGTTGCTATTAATTTTGGCATAACCACTGACACAATACTCCTGTAGTGGATGCTAGCACCCACATAATTACCATACACAGATAGTTAATGGTGTCTTAGAATCCGCTAAGCAGCGACATTTATAATCACTGTTAGTCAGTTAGCCTGAGCAAACCGTTTTTTGTTTGCTGCCAGTCAACATGTGGCAAACATGCACCTATAAAAAGTAGCATCCGTCCAATCTATCAAATCAAATTACTAAAGAAAGCCTAAATATGTATAATTCATCAAAATCAGGTTGCTTAAAATAATGATCTTTTTCGTCCAAGATGCCAGACGATACTAATAGATGGATGCCTACTTCAGAGGCTGAAACTCAAAAAGATTTTCCCTGATATTCTCTGAGTAAGAATAATTGAGCTAAATAAGCTCAACGGCCTGCACAGACTAGCTAATAGTCCAATCGTGTACAGTAGCATCCACATCGCCAGGTGTCTACGCTTGGACCCGTAGACCTCTGATAAGGACGGATGTGTGTGGATCTGCTTTGCGTCCTCAAAGCCACATACCCTATGCTTCCTCCTAGACCAAGTTGTTTTTTGCCGGAACAAAAGCGGCCTAGTTTGTCAGAACAAAAAGGCTACGGCCGTGACGCATCAGCACCATGGAGTGGTGAAAATGTCACTCGACATCAAGGAATCAGCAAACTAGGGCAAATCTACCTTGAGCCATAACTTTCATATAATGAACTCAGAGAAGGCTCAAACATACCGGGAGTTTTCTTGTTCTTAATCGCCTAAAAACCTCAAGTGAGCACGGGAGTAAGTGTAATAATGGCCAGAAATCTGTACCAAAATAGGTAAATTTCAAAATTTCTCCATTTATGTCTGTGGAGTATCTAGTTTTCCAATTGACGTCATTTGCAGCTAACGTCTACTGTTCAAAAGAAACATGCAGTTTTGGTTCCAAAATAGTCAAAAGCTTCTGCTTTACAACTTCATATTGGTATGAGACGTTCACATGAAGATAAACAGCAACTTAGAGTGAGGAAAGTTGACATTAATAACTGCCTAACTCCGTAAGGCGAGAATAACCGTTGTAGCGCTGCATGTTTCACAGATTAAAGTTAATGTGAGCTACCGGTTTTTACAGCTTTCAGCTGTACAAATCTCATTCTAGATGTATATTACTCTGGAACCTGTCCAAAGATTAAAATTTATCTGAGAAGGTCCTGCTGCCGTTTGTGCACCTCGGAAATTGCCCATAATTGGAACCTAGAAATGTTTGTTTTTTCATTCGTTCTATTCTTTTTATATTTTTCTGCTTATCAGTGTGCAGTTTTTGCAGCACGTGCTTTAGCTCACGGCAAACAGTACATCGGCACACACAACTTAAGCTTATGCCATTAATTTTAAGCTCATACCAATGTTAATCACGTATATTAGTTCAATAACTGTTTTTTCCACGCCGGGAGTTTATCAGACACCCGCGAATAAGTGGTTTAGTATTGACGTAGCAACCAAAAGATCGCAGACTGCACTCTGTCTAGGGTTTATTTAAATCTACACTGTTAATTACTATTGAAAATAGTAAAGAAGTCACAAGTTTATTCTTAGCTTTTCGCACAAGTGAACCATGCTTCTATTATGAAATCTTAAATAAACCTGGACAGATATAAACACTTATAAGAGAAGTTTAAAACTGACGCAGCCAGGAGCAAAACTAAAGCTAGTAATTTTGCGGAACTGTCAAATAAATTTGAATTTCAGTCTGTTTTCAAGCAAAACTACAAAGGACCTTGAAGAGACGTAAAGCAACTAGCTATACCCTCACACGAAACATGCGCTTCTTACTGTTCTCACCTTTTGGCCTTTCATAATTCACATCTGTTTGGTACTCTTCTAGCCAGAAAATACTGTTTTGCTACAGAAGAGGAGAAAACTATGCCTTTTTACACTCTCCACACTTTCCGACGTGTGACATTTGCAAACATTTGGGTGAATCTATTTGTTTGATGGATCACACTATTCTTATGTTTGCTGCGAAATGTTTTTCTCCTTGGTTAGCATAAAAGAGAGTTCCACCCGAGTCGTCCGCTAACATCAAGCTAAGTCGCATATCAATGTATCCCCCATTGCATAAAGCTAGTTTCTATCCACGTCTTTACATCTGGACTACATAAACAAATTGTCACTACGGGGCAAGAGTAAGTACAAAGAACTCCGTGTGAGCTTCATACCTGGTCCGATGAGATGGCAGTCCACGATTCTGTCCACCCGGTCACGTATGTAAATAAAGGATTGCTTCTTATTGTTATGGCTTTGTCCGCCATAAAATATCGGGAAACGGTTTCGGAAAACTATTTGTGCTCCACAGTAAATTGAAAAGCTGCGTTTGACGTTTACCTGTAGGCTTTTTTTGTGGGGTCTCAAAACGGTTGAAGCTTTGTGCTAGCTTACTTCATTGGTTTTATCCAAGAGGTTTATTTGTTTCACCAGCCTACTGACCACCATGCCGAAAACTACTTACACTAGCCCCACAGCATTTAACTCACAGTTGTAAGTAAAAATCCAGGATTTGATCATACTGTTTTTGGTGTTCTTGTATTCACCTAGCTTGACTGAAGCGCACCTGAAAATTCGTCCAGCATAAGAAGCTAGGGCAATACAACTCCTCTAAATTTTGCCAATATCCGCCAACTAAAGCACAATAACATCGGACGATTATCGCGTTTCTGAATCTATTAATTTGATTTTTGGGAGTTTAAATTTCCTTTAGTGGCCTGGAAGTTGTACTGATGAACGTGGTAAAAAGGTTCACTCAGATTCTATCAATTTAGTTGATAGATACATAACTAACCTACGTTTATCGGGTGCGAGGCATTATTTGGTCAGATTTATGCATACATCCTGGCAGAGGTGCTTTGGCCGACTATGTATTATTGTTGCGTGGATGGTTAAAACATACCAGGTGACCACGAGATGCCATGTGTACTTTTCTACCTAATGCTTTAGGCAACAGCACGGGACAGTGACAATGTTGAACGGCAGTGAGGACGGTAAAAAATGGCATTTGTACAAACTTCTACTAGACCCTGTCATTTCAGTTGGTCTTATTATAAAACAACTAAAGGCTGAAGCTACTAAACTGCCTAAATAAACATATTGATGATCAATTTGTGATGCCAACAGGCCCTTTATTGAGAATAATAGAAAGTCATAGTGATAGACACCTTAAATGAAGTTGAATAGATGCATGTAGAGAAATTCATTATAAGTCAAATTTAAAAGCTGAGCGATTATCTGAAATGTCCTTCATTTTAAGCAAACAACTAACCCCAGTAAACAAAACTAATATCAATAAAATGAAGGAACACTAAGAAGGTATCGTTCGAACTGATGGAAATAAAATTCCTGTAGTGGAAACTCGTTGGCTCAATTCAACAACAACGAGGGCCTAAATTTTTGGGCAGTAATGCTTAGTTTGTTTCATTATTTGAGGTCGGTAAAAATGCCCTTCCACTCTGACAGCACCGCTGGCTATGATTAGATCTATCATGTATCTTCTTGATAACTCTGTATAACACAACCTTATATGCAAAAGCATGGTTGAATGGTGCAAGGAACATGTAGTGGAATATTGATCAAGTTTCTGTGTAGACTGCGGTCCGCTTGCCTTAGAGGTATAACTTTTTTTCAAACTCCCTTACTGAAGTGGTGAAAAGAAGTAAACAATCAGTTACTGATTCAGTTCCTCATACAAACTGCAAACAACTCCAATGTAAAAACGAATGAGTGACCCACATGTTCCGTCCTGGCAACAAAACTCATCTGCCCTGCATGTTTGGTCTTAATCCTTCTGCGTCAAGGCAGAAATTGCAGTCTTTTTCAGTTATCCCATGCAACTGATATCTGTTATTCTCATGTCCGTTGGGGCGTCACTAGAAAACGCAACAACCCATGGACTACGTCCCATAGCGTCCAAACTAAACACTATTAGCGTGATTAGATACACCCAACGAATATGACCATTTCTTTCATTGTGACCTGCCTGTTTTAAGGCATATTGAGCCGTATTTTTATTATTGTTTTGCAATTCTAGCTTTATGGGTGACAACAAAAGATTATCCGACTGAGTTTTTTTCTTCAAACACTGCAAGTGAACGACTTCTCCTTTAACCACGGCAGCTTGGAAACACCAAACTCTCAAACCGTATAATTATACGCAGATGAGCCACTATCAAGACAAATTCTGATAGAAAGGCATGTTTGCGCATTTTGCTCCTCCGTTTTTTCTGCTTTTGCACAGATTTTTAGCCGTCGATTGCCGCTACGCTCACTTATATCAGCAATACATGAGGGCTAAACAAATTATTGGTCTCACTAGAAGACTGGGCTTACTCCAGGTGGCCTGTTATACATTTTGTCCAATACACTTACCCGCATGCCAGATTAGTATGCACGCTCTTGTTTGTGACTCACTTCAACTTACAGTGATAGCTGTAGATAGCCTCCACCTCTCAACAGTTCCAATCAGTACAAGCAGGCCTATTTGGCTAATGCGGATGATTTTGTCTGTATATCAATTGTTAACCTGAAAGTACCCCACTTGGCAATGGTAAGCCTTTTAAAGGACCACAATGAAGTGATCGAAAATATCAGCCTGGAAGTGCTACATTACTCCTCCAAAATGTCTTGATGACTGGTCTAGTGGGCTCGTTGAATTTAAAATATGTTCAATTTTATCTCACACCTCGGAAGTTTCCCGGAAATAGCAGACACAATAAATTTTGTGATTGTTTGAGGTTTTGTGCTGCAAACAATTGGCAAACTGAAAACCGATAAACGTGGTTTAGTCAAACACATTTATACGAAAGGATTTGAAACCGCAAGTAGCTCATGGAGGTTGTTTGCTTTTGTGCTTGGCAATTCATGGGTGAGATGAGCTACCTACAAACCTACCTGTAATTAAATGTCATAATTATAATAGGCAGTGACAAAAGGTGTTTTATACTGTTAGGTAAATTTTTTCTCTTGCGTAATTTCTCGTCGCGCATTTGAGGGATTCCGGCAATCGTGAGGTATCTTATGATAGACCCTTTTATGCATGAGAGACTCATACTGTCTATAGGGTGCTGTATGTTAGGATGTTGCTAGTTGTACAGACTGCGGTATTTTTATTAGCTGTGTCCTGCTTGGCTAAGTCTACTCCTCCATTTTTGCATTATAAGTCCTATTTGAGCAGATCAGCGGCCTCATAATCGTATTCCTGAGGCGTATGTGGCTGTCAGTACATTCTTAAAAAATTTCTAATGCATACTTCTACAAACACGATCAGTCGTACAAAGGGGCTGTGATTACCTGGTTGGCGCAACACTATCAAACCCGGCTCATTACCTAAAGTTACCCGCTAAGCTTCTTTGCGATATAACATGAATTTGTTTGATATTGTGAAAACTCTTTTCTATGGATACAAAAATCCTCTAGAACTGAGTTGACAACTTGTAGCAGCCTATATCCCATAGTCTCTGTTCACATTTTCAAGCAAGGCAAGATACCTGTTAAATCGGACTTAAAGTTCAGAAAACGGCATTAGAGAAATGCATTCTGAGTACTGTATTTTTCCGCACTTTCTGCTACTGAGCACTAGTTTAAAAACCGACCACACGCTTTAGCCTTAAAGACATATCTTACCACCCTATTTTTGGGCGTTTGTTTTTCGTTCAAGGAATTCTGTGTAAGAAAATGAAAAATGTGCGCTGTGAACAAAAATGGAGATACATTTTATTGTGTTAATTTAGCCTTCGTGAGGCAACCGTAGCAAACATTCGTCGCTATATTCTATTATTGTTAATTTTTTCAGCCTCACCATAACCGATATTTTTGGAGACAATGGTCAAAAAGGTGTCTATTCTTGAGAGTTTTGCACCGGTGGATGGTGAAAGCGCAGAAGGGCTTCAAGTTGCAGATAAGAAACAAGTAGGTCATTTGTCTTCTTATCTGTAAGTAGTTTATCTTATAATGCAAATGCATTGCCTGGATGATACTTTTTTAAGCGATAGATTGTATCCTTGAACGCAGTCAGAACAGCGGAGCAGTAAACAAGCAGTCTTTTTCTTATGTGGTCCTCGGGCAAGTTACAGGAGAATGTATACAAGCACAGTAAAGGAACAAAGATAGATGCACCAGTTTTTTTCCTGATGTTTCTGTCAAGAATGATGGTGACGATAATCGACAACCAATAGGATGATTTCCGCTGTTTGAGAGTAGGTTGTGCTACTGCGCAAAAATTGGAAACAGAAGTCAGTGTTGACAAGCATGTAGTCAACACACTAGTCAACTAGTTTGCCAGTTAGCAGTCAGTGGAGACCAAGTGTTTATACGAATTACCTTTGAACACAGAGGTAATTTTTTGCAGCCAGATGGGTGCGTCTTCGGTAACAGCAAGCCGTGTAATAAGCTTAGGGTGGTTTTCCAAAACTCTTTGTACCAGCTGAAGGGCTCCTGCGGAGACGACAGTATGAATAAAGCTAATGAGTTGCATAGTTGGGCTGCTTAATTCCATGGGTTAGCCAAACTCTCAGTGTTTACGGTTCTGTCAGTTACATCAGCAACATGTAATGCTTTGCATGGACTTTTGAATGAGTGGACGTGGGCGCTGAGTGCAGACTGGAGAAATTTTTTTCACACGTTCAGATTAGGCGTTGACCCCAAAAGTACCCGTTTTGTAAGTCTTTTATATGCCTGCGATATCTTTTCAGCTACGGAGTCACCTTTGGCGGTCTGACTATTTGGTTTCCTGTCAAGTGACATTAATCTTTATGTGGATGTCACTTACTGCATGACGTTTTGAACGGTGCGTGTTGGATCTTTGTTCTGAATAAAAATAAACTATCCTCCCCTGAAAATTCTTATTACCCTACGGGTCATACGTTTTATAATATTGTTCTTTTGGTTTGATGGAAAACTCTTAGAACGTTCCACCTAATCCGAGTTTGTTTCCTGTGCACTATGTCATGGAACGTGCCGTCGTTTCCTCTGATCGTTCAAGCGCATGGAGGACAGAAGCATTTATGGCATTCTGACTGAAATATAAACTGAATTTGTGTGTGGGCGGATTTCACTTGGGATGGTGGTTACTTTTTCATTATTAATCCGTAATGTCCTCGACTCTGATACAAAATTTTCTTTGCAGCCCAAGCATACGTATTTCTGACTATCTAAAGAAGACATAACTGCTGTTTCGCAACTTGTAAGGCTCGGTAAATCTTTACTCAGAAATGACCATCAACCCCAGTTCTGAGACCTTATAGTCGTTAACCACCAGATTAATGCAACTAGACCAAGATCAAATACGGTTACTTAAATAATTAGAGGAAATTATAAAAGTTCCCTAATTAAATGGCATGCCCAAACCGTGCTCGACTCTGTGTGTGAGAAAGAATGCTCAGAGATGCTGGTGGAATCAACAGCACAATAACCTGGTAGTCTATAACGTGAGCCCATAAAAGAGTGAAACGGTTTCTTGTGCTACGTAACACCCATTGGAACTGCCCCATGAAACAGTGGCTGTAAAAATTTGATTAACCCTAATTTGGCATTCACGTCATTGTAAACCCTTTTTGTCTGATATCAACGGACTTGGTTTAGTGTCTCCCGTTCTCCGCAAATCTCCATTACCTGTAAATAATTTAGCGAAGTAACCTAATGCAAGGATTTTGTCAGTCTGGATGAAGAGCGGTGCACGATAAATTCTCTATCTTATGCAGTTGTAGTTCAAAAAGGCCGCAAATGGTGAGTGATTTCAAATGCAACCAGTAGGGACAAACTCACAGTGCGTGTTCTTTCACTGCAGAGTTATGAGTGCTGATTGTTTTGACTTAAAGAAATTTTTATTGCCTTTTCAGGTGACCTAAACATGTTAGTCCGGTGACCATCAAGTCTCCTTACAAATTATTTAAAACAAATGCAATAAGTTTCACACAAATAATAGGCTAACCGCCACTGAATTCTCTCGTGGTTCTTAATTTTACCAGTCCCCACTTGTTTTACGATCACTTAAGTTTGAACACACGTTCTTTAAGGTGTCATCCGCCATATCTGTAGGTACGTTATTGTTGGAAGTAAATAAATCTTAAAGCTTCGTGTTACGAGTTAAAGGGTTCTAAAAGCACATAGGTCCAGTTTAGATTGAGTGCACAATTCTTTACCACTCATTACCAGATAGTTATGTTTTGTCATTCTTTTCACTGAAATACACCAATGTTTTGCCCACAAATTCCGACACAGAAAGACTCTTTTGCAATTCCATCTCTTTTTCAACACTAAAGCGTTTGCAAAAGCTAACTGCTGGCCCCGCCATCACGTCTTGCTCTTCGCATGTGCTTTTGTCTATGCCTGTAAGTACGTCAGTTGGACAGTGAAATGTTTTTGGAGGAAAACAAGGATCTTGTTGACTTTAAATTTACATTTCGAAAGTCAGAGTATCACAGATGAGGAAAGATGTGGACACTAACTTCTTTGATGATTTCTGGTTTCACTTTAATAAGCTAATGGGATCCAAAATAACAGAAGGTAAAAAACTGCCTTTTGGATATATGTTCCTCCTTCTTTACTATGCCCAAGCTGTTTGTTTAGATGATTTTTTGGCGTTGGATCTCAATATTATTTTATGATTCCGTAAGAGATAATTTTGCGCACATACTACTTTGTGTTGTGTATGCGATGAATCCAAATAAACGAGCTTCCTCGGTTTCTTTGCCTCAAAAGCGGGAGACTCCAGAGTAATTGTTGATAACACCTGGCCCTAATATATTAAATAGAAACCCTGTTCTATGTTTAATGTTCCAGTCGTCTGGTCAGTCACGCTCCAAAATAACATTGCTTTTGCACACTGGTTAGCTTCCCAAAATCATCGTTTACAAATTTGTTGACAAAAACTTCTTGTTAGGTAAATTCTGTTCCAGCATTTAGTGGGGCAGAGTTACGAGCGCATCGTATTCCGTTATCAACCCAAAGTAAGGAGGATTCGAGTCAAACCACTGTTAATATCAAAACGGTTGCTCATTAAGTGTTGCCCTTTAATCTCAAGAGCAGTGTTTCTTGGAGGTGTTTTGTTGTACCAAAATCACCACGCACGTCAGAGGTTCTGTTCAGAATCAGCTATTGAGTGAATCAGCAAATTAGACTTAATAGCGCTTCGCTCAGTGGGTGCGCACTAAGTAGGACTATGGCAGCCTTGTCTGTACCAAGTCACATCTGATCGTAAATTCGGCGGTTGCAACTTTACAACAGTTGAGAATATGTAGGTTCTAGGTGGGGCAGAGGCGACAAGCAGAACTACGAGTGGCTTCCATCGAGCAACTTGACTGAGATGCCCGATTGACAGTCTCTTAAGTGTGTCCATCAGAAGACGAAGAAAACACGAAAAGAGAGTGAGCTCCTAATTACATATGGCTGAGCGTTAGTCAGTGCGGTATACCTACATTACTGGAGCATCTGCGCACTCCACCTTTGGTGATTAATGAGAACACAACAGTCTTCAGAGCAAAAGGCATGCAATAGACATGCTTGTAACACAACAGTTTTCATTTCTCTGGTTAAAATAGATTGATTTTCATGCACTCATTTGCATATCACTTTGTTTTTCACGGCAGACTGAACTGAATCTCTCGTTTATGATATTCTTCAACTGAATGTGCTGCACAAATGCCGTTTCATGTTTTAGTTGGTACGATATTTGAAATGTTGCAGGACATTATCACAAAGGACACAACTATTGAAACTCGGAGACTGCGCCTTCCTGATGATCCCCACGAGGAGCTTAACAGGTCGTGGGCTGTTGAAGAATTTTCAGCAACCTTGTGAGTAGTTTCCATCATGGAAATATGCTACAATCTGTCAAATGTCGTACCAACTGAAACATGAGGCGGCCTTTTTGCAGCACATTCAGTTGAAGAATATCACAGAGAAGAGATTCAGTTGAGTCTCCCGTGAAAACCAAATTGATATGTAAATGAGTGTACTTGTCAAAATTTGTCCAGTTTGGCTTCCAGTATAAAATAAGCCCAACGGAAACTCGCGGACTGCGCCTACCTGATTAGCTCTAAGAAGGGCGAGACTGGTCGTGAGCTAATGAACAACAACACACTAGATCAGTTTCATATTGCACGTGCAAATGTTCCTCACATGATTAGACACATTCATCTCTTTTAGCATTTTTATTGTAAGTGGGTCTATCCATATGGTTGTTGTTAACGAATGGTAGGTGCATGTAGTCCACCTTGAGCTGTGTTGATAGTCAAGCAACATGTCCATTGCAATGACTCTTGCTGAATGGTAGGACTCACCGGATTACCAAACGTGAAAACAAACAGTGCTACTCGGTGCCACTTAGGGAGGATGGCAACTAGAGATTAAGCACACAATGAGGTTTCACAGGTTCCATTTTGCAGGAACGACTTTTGTCTGTTAGTTGTAGGTTTATTTTTTCTCTGTGCTAGCAGAACTTTTGGTAACCACACAAAATTTATTTACCTTCGCAGGATTCCCCACGCATTGTGGCTCACTCCTCGTCTGCCGAGCAATACCTGGAGAATCTTTGGGGTGCGGATGCGGTTAATTATTTTTTTAACCCAACTTTTATACCAACGGGGAAAACATCATCAGCCGAGGAGAATTCAACGAAAATCGCTCCCTTCGACCAGCTGACTATTGGTGGTTACCCGAATGGGTTGCTACACGGATCAAGGGTACCATTCCATCCGGAATTGAATCCCTGGTTGCTGCAGCCTATAGAACCTGAACTTCTAAGGAGACGAAAGTCAGAGTGTGCTCGTCGTCCGAGCTTGGCTCTGCTAACATCGGAACGACGGATGAGCGCTCTCAGACCTGTTGGTGTTTCAGGTTTAATTGAAACCCTAAGGCTGCATGCCGGAGTGAATCCTGGTGCTACAAATGTGTGGGAGGTTCTGAGAAGTCGATCCTATAAACTGCTACAAAATCTGGAGAAAGCTAACGAGAAATCTAATGAAACGTTTGCCGTTTTCACACGAGAGTATGTGCTCTCAGGACGGGAAAAGGTACGTTGTTGACTGATAACCAGTAAGTCACTATGGACAAATGGACTGAACATTCAACATTTTAACAGTACAAGGTATTGAGAAATGTCCACTAGGTAGCGAGTAAACCATATTTGCAAACCTATTTGCAACTGGTGCGATGATCTGTTCAATCTTGTGACACAAGTTTGTTATGTTTTTTAAAAGACCATCTTTGTTGACTTTTGCCGTGAAGAGCATACCTCGTCAAAAGTGCTCTACCGTCAACCAAAATGTAGGAATGTTTACTGGATATAGGTGCCAAAAGTCAATGCGTGAATAGATTATCCGCCAACCCATCTGCACTTGAATTTGTAGGCCATTCACAACTTGTCAGTTCTGGATTTTCCTACAACAGGTCCCGTTTTTTACATGTTTAGTCCGTCTTGTTTCATATCAGTGAAAATAAGGAGAACTGGTCTGAAAAGCTACTGGTACGTCACAAAATCAAGATATCATAGTTTCAAACCGGAAGCCCATTGAAATAACCATCTGTTGCATGTCTACTGACTCTCCAGGACAGCTATCAAGACATGAAAGAAACTTCTGCTGCATACACTCGGGGCTATGAGGGTAAACACTTCCAGACACCTACTGGATCGGCATCCAATTGCACTCACTAATGCAGTGCCTAGAGAGAACTTTTGTTACCTGTAACACCCAGAATGTTGAGAAGGGACAAAAAAGGATACCAAACTCCTGTCATGAAACATTCGGAGTCGGAATAAGAACGTAGGAGGGCGCCATTTAGAGCGGAAGAAACTCAGTTATCTTACTTAAGACTCTGTCTAGGTCTAGAACGGGGCTAATCGGAGATACAAATTTTGCAGCTCCTTTTACGCTTCCGGTTTAGGGGTTAATGATGATGACCTTCATGTGCATCACTGTGGCGCCCATATTGTGCTCTTGAGCCTTCAAAGTGCAGAATATCACTCTATGGCTGAGCAAACAGAGCAACACATCTATTCATGACACCTATGATATCTTCATTCAAAAGTAGGTGTACTCCTTCGGTTGATTGGACTTCTGAAGCCCATCCTTCGTTTTTCAGCTCATATTTGGTATCTCACTAGGTTGTTGGTAAAACGCGAAGACTTCAGCACTACATTGCTTTTGGCTCTGCTTTGTGGCTGTAAAATATGGTCGTCTTATTTTGAGTACAGTAGAAAACTGTTTACCATTAATCAACAGTACGTTCAACACATTGCAAGTCTATTGTAGAACAGTTGGTTAGAGATAGTGAAATGCAGCATATAGATTCTAGTCAGTGAACTGCAAGACAGAACACAACTGAAAAGACTTGGCTGAGCTGGTCGTGCTCCTCGTACGTCAGATCGTATGTCAATCATCTTGTTTACTTTTTTATTGCTTACTGTTTATTGGAACCTCCCCTTATTTGATGGCGTGTCCTGACCGATTCTCATGATTAATGGTGCTGTTTTATCCGTTTTAATCTCCTTGAGCTTGATTTAACTGGTAACATTATGTTTTTTTCTGACGCTTCACAATTGGACCCCTTCCTCAGCCTGGTTGACCGGCGTCCACACACTGTCTTTACCAGAACCAACGTGCGATTCTTCATAGGCCCTGGTTACACAACTGGACTGAACCTCAACTGATCAGACTTCTTTGAAGCTAGGTCATCACGTATACATGTATGCATACATTCATCTGCCCGTCACTGAGAACCCAAGAACGACAAAGTAACTATCCGTACGGTAAATGGAATACCGCCATGTCCTCTATTACCACCTTACAGGTGCATTGATGGGTTGCATCCAGCCGTGTTTGCATGGTACTCTGCTGAAGAGTATGCAGTATTATTTTGGAACTTAAAGGACTTGACGGATGCTACCGGCACGTCAGTGGTAAACAATCCACTAGTGCCAGTATTCATTGTTGGACCGTTCCGCCGGATTCCAACTGGCTTCTGTATTTTCACCGCTGATCTAATGCCCTCCGGTCTATATTGGTGTCAAACATTTGCATGCAGCCTTGAAGTCAGTTCCACGCAAACCATCTGCAAGTGTCTAATGGTCCCACCATTGTTGTTTGGGGTCTCAAAGTTGATAGCGCAATTATTTGTTGACGTTTCAATTTGGCCATTCCGCTCATACTACCAGCTATCCTGTGCCCAGTCGCTCTTACTCCCGCAACTGGCCCCTGTTGCTTTTTTAACTGCATAATTCCGGTCCTAGTTGAAAACATCTGCGCAGAATCTGTTTGAACAGGTAGAGTTTCCATGCTTTTTTTCTCTGCTTAAAAGGGCAAACAAACTTTCGCATTTATGGAGAAATACGATTTTGTCCCTTTTGTCTATATATATGTATTTCGGAAAGCTTATAACACAGTTTACATTCTCGTTGGTAGTGCGACATGCATAGCAATTCCCCTGCTCGAACCGATGTCCTATGATGTTTTGTGGGAATTTTCCAACACATTCTAGCTTCAGAATTGCGTCTTTCTGAGCTGCAGCCAAGTTGGGTAACTTATTCGTCAGTCCTAAAAATGTCACTTTGCATATACTTCCAAATAAAATGGAACGCAAAGATCAAAGCGTTCAAATTTTGCACAAAAGCACCCAGTAAGCAAAACAGGGTTCCATTTTAAGGGGCAGACAATGTCAAATTATAGCCTTAGTTGTCAAGTGTGCCTGAAAATTGCGCGTGGATGCCTATGCCAGAACAAATTTTGTAGGACTGAGGGCCATGTCAGTGAGTCACAACGGATTCAAATGTTAAGAGTAGTTCTGCTCTTGCAAAGCCGTAACTTAGGTATATTAACGTAAAGATTTGATCAACAATTGAGGGAAATACAATCAGATCATACTTAACTCCTCTCTTTTATGGCATTACTTTGGCCCACTCTGGAACTCGCTACAGCACCGCATACGCGGAGTTTTAAATTGCACAGTTCTGATATGCTTATGACCTATCCAGGTGGATAGGTTTAGAAATAAATGCCTCATTTGTACACAAGTTTGGTTTTGACAGGAGAATCACTTAAATCCAGCTAAATCCCCCTCTTAGTGTGGAATCGCGTTGCGTTCAGACAATACATTGCAATATCTCAAATATCATACCAACTAAAACATGAAGTGGCTTGGTGTAGCACATCCAGTTGGAGCGGACCGTCATAAACTGAAGATTCAGCTTAATTCAGCTGAGTCTCCTGTCAAGACCAACTCCGCGTGCAGGTGAGAGAGTTTGTCGACGTCTGTCCAATTTGGGTTGAATTAGGAAATAGGGTTTAAGGAAACCCCGAGAGAGCACCTACCTGAGGAGCCCCAGTAAGGACGAAGCCGGTCCTGGGCTGTTGAAGAGTTTTCAGCAAACTTAAATGTAGTGTGTTACAATTATAAAGTGTGGATAGGTATTTTGGTCTGTTTGAACTCTTCCATCGTCACCATTTGTTCCAGCGCCCGAAGACAAGTGAACAAGCAGAACCTACTTCAGTGATGTACCGCAGCAATAGTAAAGTGACACTTTCGAGAATACGGGTGTGCAATCAACCGATACGGACAAAAATTTGGCCTAATTTCCACCCGGCAAAATACTGTTCTGCGTAGTGTCACAAAAGGGATATTATGGAGATTTGGAAAATTGGAAAATTGCTTCCAGCATATTAAACCGATATTATCGGTGCAAGATATCGATGGCTTACATGCCTCACCCTTGTGAAAAAAGAACACACCACAATGTTTGGTGGTTTTCGCCGGGGGTGCCTTTTATTTGGAACGCCATCTATTCCGTTGAAAGCTTTATTTAGAATGCTCGAAATGTCTCTTGCGGCCAGGTGCTCTTTGTACGACGAACTTACATGAGATATTTGTGTCACAGCACAGCCTAAAACAGCTATTTGCCAGTGTATATTCGTTATAGCATAATAGTAAGTGATGTATCAGTGTTGAACAATTACTTGTTATCACATGTAATTTTAATGAGCTCCGTCGTAAATCATGCATCCAAAGTCTTGCAAAATGAAATGCCAGCTTCAGATCACAATCTTCCTTGCACTATCTCTCCTACACAACCTCATGACGGTGCACGTTAACAACTCACTACACAAGTTAATTACGCAATCGAAATAAGGCCACCTTCCTGATTAGAATACACTCATTTTTTGCTTTCAAAACCATGATAAAGTGGAACAAATGATTATGCAAAAGTGCAAAACTATCAGCTTTACTGTACAACATGCGTTCGTATTAAATAAGATGACTTGGAAAATAAGAAACACTTTAAAAGAGTAATAAGCCAATCCCGTTTACCTGAAATTTGGAGCGCATAAAATAACTAGGTGTCGAAAGCACCGGTATCCGATTAGGAAAATCAGTGAGCAAATGAAATCACTTGGCATTTCTAATTAGCTCATAACGAATTTTCTATGAGAATCTTTGTCTAATGTGCCAAAGAACACTTACGCTGACACCTAACATGCAGAGTGCTCGAAGTGGTCTAAACATACTAGGGGGTGGTAGTGACAGCTACTTGTTCGTTGTTATCAGGAAGCCTTACCACAGGTGGCACAGTTTGCCTGTCGGTGTTCATCTTACTATTGGTCGTGTTGTCCTGTTTTATTGGAATACCTCAACCTTGCAAATGTCACTCTCTTCAACTGCGGTTCGGAGGTTCATGACCGTAGACGTGCGATTAGCAATCACCAGATGTAAGTGTAAGTTGAGTGCTAATTCCACTTTTAAACACCATGATGTCTCGTTATCTACCAACGACGAAACATACGGCAACGGAATGCACAGTTGCCTGAATTCCAAATAAACAGAGAAAATCAACTAAGCTCCGTCCACTTTCTGCCGTTACTACTTGCCGATTAGATTTTATATCTGGATGAAGGATAAAGTTTTTGGTCACCAGATATTTTGTGCTTTTGCGTCCCTCCGGTTACGACTCTTCATTGACCTCAAACAATTGTTTGTATAGTTAATGCCGTATTTTCCGCTTACATTATCTATTATCTTGAATCTATGCCAAATATTCAGAACTGATAGCCTAGGTGACATGTTGACGTTCTACTAAGAGAATTGTAACAATAATTCTCCTCGTTCCCGGTTTTTCAGCCTCCACTGTGTGACTTTATCCGAACGAACACATCTGGTCACTTGGCACAAACAATGAGGCATCTGAAAGCACATGGAGCAGAAAAACAGTTTCGTAAAACAAAAGCCATGGTGGCATGGGCTGAACGTAATCAGGAGCACCTCCAAATTATACTACAACAGCACGATATCAGAGACAAGCTGGAGAGAGAGAAAGTAAAGAACAGAGTAGAGCACTATGGTGGTGACGCAAAAAAACGCGACTCCAAAACAGTGGTAGTCACTCCAGCGGAGAGGCCTGAAGTTTTTCAGCAAACTGGAGGTCCAGGCATCGAACTTGCCTCCAAACCTTTGGTGGATGAGTGTGTTGCGTACTTTTTTTGTAAATTAAGTTCATAACGATTGGTATCTGAATGATTGGTACTGTATGTTTAGTCTTTATACTGAATATCATGTGTCTGGTCACTTAAACTACTGGATAGTTTCACATTCATTTTAGAATTACCTTCTCAAAATGCTGTGCCTGAAAAGTGAATTTCAGATACACTACGAATTTTACACACACATCATTTCTTATAGGCCCCGTGGTTTAGATCAACGATGTTATGCTATATAGAGGATAAACAAGTACTGAGCCATTTTGTGCGTGTGGTTATTAACTGAATGAAGCAACATCAAGAATAAAATGGCTCCGGTCGTGAGGAATGAGGAAGGTATATCTAATTATCTGCGGGTCCCGAACGCCAAAAAAAATGATACCATTCACTCTCTTATGCCCGCTGTTTTCGATCCAGCTAGTGGATTTTGTGTAAGATTAATTATTCTGCTCTTCTCGCTTACTGAAAACATGTTGGCAGATACGTCAACGCATACACCATCGAATGAACCAAGCGAGCACTTCCAACCTATCACAATGACCAGGAACAAGGAGTAGGCTGCAAGGTTTAGAAATTTTCGCCGGCCAGAAACTATGACTTTTCGTTTCTGAAAAAGACAACCTTCTTTCCCACGTTTGTGGTCGCTATAAGAAGATACTACGTTCAGTCGGTTGCATCTGGAGAACAACAACGGAGAATCTTACTTGCAGATTCTGACCGAGTAGTTCGAACTGAGTGAGGGTTTTTACACGTGCTAATCATATCCTTCTTGTTATCATCATTGACACCACAACACCATTGTTCAGCGACATCACTATTCACCATGGTTCAGCGGAAGCGATAAAGCGACTTGTTCATAAAATATGTCACCATCGTTATTGCTGAATTTTTCCGAAATCATTCGTAAGTGAGTGAAGTAAGAAGCTGCAAAATATGAACTTCGGTTAACCCGGAGAATGTCATACAATCAGTATGCCCGATAGGTGAGTCGGTTTGCAAGCTGGGTCTAAATTCCAGGTATATCCCATTTTGTCGTGTTGTTTTTTTGAAACTTTCCTATGCCTAGTTGCCTTCAGTTTATCGACTTCTCGGAATTTCTTTGCGTGAACGCTACCAGTAATTACTATCAATCTTTCTTCTATAATTTCATGCAGAAACTTGCAGTCAACTCGGCCGTTACAAAACCTGTGAACACACATCCCAGTTGATAAGAATAGGCGAATTTGCATGTCCAAAGATGTAAGAACACACACCAAAGGCGACAGCAATGCTTCAAGCTGTTACTCTGTTTGTCAATATATATAAGTATATATATATATATATATATATATATATACGCTTTAACCTAAACTGAACACAAAAGATCCACAAAAACAAATTATGAGATAAAAATTTGAACGCAGACGTGAATCAGCTATCATTATTGCCTTGTCGTAGGTTCAGATATTTCCGTCGACTGAAAACTAGTTGAAAAACGAATGCACCGTTCAAATTGTATCCACCTTCATGCTAATCGTTAATCGCACTATTGTGAGTGGTGATGTGAGTTCATTTGGTTACCTGTCAGCAAATAGCTTGAATTAGACAAGGTGAGATTGTAGACCACAGCGACTCAAACGTATGATCATAATTTCCTTAAAATAGTTACGGCAAAAGACAACTTCCATTCGCATCATATCATCGCCATTCCACCGCCCAATTATTAAAGGCAGCCAGCCAAAAGATTCTTCTCGAAAAACCCTCAACCCAAACGACTTGCAATGGCACGAACGGTTTAATACAAAATTATTGACCGGCTTACATTGACGTGTAAGATGTGTAAGAAACAACTGAAGATTCATCGAAAAGGCTTCTTTGCTCATTAGAACAATCCACATCAGTAGAATGTCAACTGGGATGGGACAATAGTCTGCTTTTCTCAACGCACAGTCGATCCTGTTGTTTTTATACACAGCTTACTAATTCATCTATTCGACTTGAATCACTATTCCATAAAATGTAAACTTCCACATTTTAACCAGCATACAGGAATAAAATCGATAACTTTTATCCTTGGAATGGTTGCCAATGACAATGTCTTTTGTGGATTTTACATTAGTAAACCCAAGTGCATGGTCGGCTGTGACCGTAAGTTTTATTCTACATAGTATCGCGTCGTAGTGGCGTACCGATGCTCACATATCTCCAAATCGTTGAGCCAAAAATGATGAAGCATTATTTGGTGACTTGGGGCGGAGGCGAAACTTGTCTAAAGTTCAAGTCCTGATTGTATATATATACATATATATTGTATATATATATTGTATATGTGTATATTGAAGTATATGGGCCTGCGATCACCATCCACAGTGTACAATTCACTAAAAAACAGCTCTATACTGTCAAATTTAACAACGTAGCGAGCGCTACGGATTCACACTGGAAGCAAAAAGCAAAGCAAAAAAGCTTCAACAATTACAACAAAGAGAATGAGAAACGTTGCTAAGACTATCTTCTGAGGAAAGACGGTATGACCAGTTGTGCATGCGAAAGGTAAACAAAGTAAATTTCCAAAATGTATTGCTGTCATATTCTTGTTTATCTCTCTCAAATACTGTTGGACTTTGTTCTGTGAATACACCTCATACACGTGAACCACTACTTTTGTGTCTTTTAGTCAAGTAAATTTGGACACTTTATTGACTGCGATGCCTGTGATATATCGTTCTTTTCGCATATGCAGTGAGTAGCGAGTAACCTGACAGCGTTTATAAGAATCCAGAGTAATGCCCACACCCTCAAGTTAATTTTCTTGGAGAGTAAAGCATATCGCGTTTGGAAAAGGACTGGGCCTTTGGGATTGGTTTTACTGTGATACGGGCAACAGAATAAACGACTAAACAAACTTTTCGCCACAACCATAATTGTATACTTTTTCTACCAACGACAAACTTGAACTAAGACAGAACTATTGGCTCTTTTTCAGGCAGTAATTAACATGAGGTAGCACAATTGCAATAAAGCTTTGAGCGTCACCAATAAAGCCCACTAATAATAAGTGCTGTTCAGGGCTACGATCACTACGTCTGAAACAGGTGTTATTTACGTTGAGCCAAGAAACGCACGTTACCTTCAATCATATTTAGAATTCAAAGTACTTGGCTTTGTCTATCCAACATGCCAGACTGCATAGGCACCGCGTTACAATTAATGTCGCTACTTTTATCTTTGCCTTTAGAAAAGAAGTGAATTCGATTTTCATATAAAGTTATGATGTGATTTAGCTTATGTTGCTTATAATTCCAAAACAGTAAATCATTTATTATTATTAAATTGTAGCTTTCTTCCCGAAAACTGGAATGACACATCGATACAAGGAGCAAATCACGTAACAGAAAATCGTCGGGTGTCTAAGCTCAACTCTGTGAGAACCGGGGCTAAGGCAGAAGAAAAGTGTATGTGCGTTGGAAAATTGTCCCAGAAGCTACAATATATGAAAGGTAGTAAGACTCTATCAGGAGGAAAAAACAACTTCACAAAATGGCAAGAATTACCGTGAGTCCACTCAATTAGGAACATTTGACTACAGTACTTCAAATCAGATGAACTAAATAAGCCTGTGAGAAAAAAACTGGTGTCATGCAGGTCTCTGGACTTATAAGACTTGTTTTATAGAGACGGTGTGAGTATTATACATACGACAACAGATAGCAAATCCAGTTTTGCGAATGCAACGTATTGGTAGTACCCTAGTTATTTATTCTGACTTGTATCAATGGCACTACTGCCGGAAATTTACCCATCTAGATATACCTTGGTATAAACCAAAAGCCACTTTTTTGTACAGAATTAACTCCACAGTCTCTTACTTTTAGCCTCTATAATGGCACTCATTTGCATGACGTCTTTAATATTTTTCTAAAAAGTCTTGATCAAACCACTGTGTCTCAGTTACCAGTTGTGTGAATTAGAGAAGGATTCTGAATTATGCAGAAAGTGGTTAAATTTATTGCTTGTTCTGCAGTCTGATTACCCTACTGTGCGCAGTGTGATGTGGTTTGAAGCAGCAGCGAGTTGTCGTTTTTGATGGAGCTGTTCTAGGAATTAGTAGGGAACTGACAACAACCCTCTCCCCGTCACAGGAACGGGTCACACAATTTATGGTGCATGCTGTTTTTAGACATCGGACTTTCAGTTAATAGTGCGAAAGATTGTACTAAACCATCGCTTTTTGTTTAGAGTGTGTGTTTAGAGTGTTTGCCCATGGTGTTCTTTTTTGGTATGACTGTTACGTCACCTTGATACCTTGTAGTTCCTCTAGAAAACTGCTATTTGATCGCCATTCTTCTTTGGTGCTGCCTTGTTACCTCTTTACACTTTTTAGACAATCGACGTAAAAGCGGAGTAAAGAGAACATTGACTCAGGTGCTATTGGGGAGAACAGCCCCAGTTGCTTCGTCAAATCTAAAAAATAATAACTCCATCTTTTTGCTCCGTATTTTTGATAAACCCTTTATCGCTTGGTAGTATTGTTAGGTTGCCGATTATAAGGACTCTACATGAGGTCACACGATGAATACACTGCAAAAGTGCAACCTAGGCTCCAAAATACCACATGCCATTTGAGCCACTACAGTACAAAATATACAAAGCTTTTCGTGTTATTTAGCATGCCACTTATTTAATCTACTATTAAAGGTTAAAAGCATTCTTGGGGCATCTCAAATGTCTTAAAAAAATATGTTGACCGTCTTCCGAACAATAGATTTTGAACATCACTTATGCTGATCTACAAAACTTCACACCTCTGAAGACAGCCAAAATCGCAAACACCAGTTAATTTACTTAAAATGCCTACAATTCAATACCTGACTTGGTCTGTTCCTCATTCGTCAAGTCCGATGATCCCTGGATTTTATACAACCGTCCGAGGCCAATCGAATCTATCTGAATCATGTATGGTAGTCGCAACCCAGTTTCATCTAAATTAGGTTCCCAATAGATTTTTTGTTTACGATTTTCTGTAGCGGAATACTTAGCGTTCTGTCCTATTTGGTACTAATGACCGATGTTCAAGGGCCGACAATTTGTAGTCATCTAAACTAATTTGTTGTATCGCTGGTTTGTAGCCTCAGAGTCAAAATAAAATCAGCAAGTCTGGGGAAGCCCATAATCAAGTGAACGCCATAATGTTAGCTATTCCAGACCAGACGTTTTTAAAAGTTCGAAGGACGGTTATTAAAATAACATGGTAGCAAAAATTACTGTTTTCTGTCTGTGGTCCACAGCCAATTTACAACACAATATATATAGGAATAGTAACTAGGAGAAGCTAGATAAAAACGAAGAAAATGAGGCCTCGCGGTTTGACGGAAAGTTGAGCAATATTCATTAATAAGTGGCAAAGAGGGTGACAATATCATTCGTTACGTAGTCGGGGGACTGTTTCAACTGTTTTCATACACTTCGGTGCGAAAAACTAGTTTTATATTGTAATGTTCCACATGAAAGGTTTATGAACGTGTAACTAGTATATCAGACATCTTTGAGAAATAAACTTATAAAGGCTTGGGTAAACATAGCACATAGAAAATTATCTGAAAGCTAATAATCTCATGGTACTTTATCAAGTTTATATTTTGTCTTGGGTGAAAAGTTTTTATACTAAGGTCTTAAGCAAGATCTTTTTGGGGTTTGGATGCTTGTCAAGCTGCTTGGTAAACCAAGGGGTTTTAAAAGGACTAATAACCT
This sequence comes from Opisthorchis felineus, assembly GCA_004794785.1. Classification (NCBI taxonomy): domain Eukaryota; kingdom Metazoa; phylum Platyhelminthes; class Trematoda; order Opisthorchiida; family Opisthorchiidae; genus Opisthorchis; species Opisthorchis felineus. The sequence continues at coordinate 565,875 of SJOL01006448.1, forward strand.
TAGAAGTTCCAGAGTACTACGTTAACCATTTTTATCCATTTCCATTTGTAAACATGAGCGCGAAAGTCTCATTACCTTTCTGGCGAAATAAAATGTTTTGATTTTGCGCAACCTACACTTCAAATATTTCAGACATTCATATTTCCAAGTCAGATTTGCCTGTAGTTATCTGGTGCTCATATTTTTTAATATTCTTTCAAATGAAATAGTTGGTATTTTTGAATTCTCTCTCAGAACTGCGTGAAACCTTCCGACTTAGACTAATACCGTCGTTTGTATGTAGTTTTTCGGATAAAGTTGTTTAGCCAACATAGAGAAAATCACCTCGTCTTTGTTTTCTTATGCACCGTTCATGCATCATAGAATTATCAGTTGAAGTTTCCTTATTCGTACATCTGATGTAAATCCTAGAATGTCACCCGCTTCCGGCGTGTTAGCGAGGACGCACTCAAAGGAAATTCAAGCCCTGAGCGCATTTCCTGATGATACCACGGTGGAACCGTTGTGCTGGTCACAGCTTATTGAACAACAAACACAAATGAGACAACGGAACGTATGCGATAAAAATTGATGGATGGAAAATTCTGCTTCACAAACTTTTCAAAGTTGGGCTCATTCGATGTTTATAACCCACTTCTAGAGTCTCACGACTCATGCGAAAGCACGTGCACTTTCATCTTTGAATAGTTAATATTTACACTTTCATTAGAAGCTATGTAGAGTCAAGATTGCATTCTTTTTGGACACGCACTGCTCGTAAATCCAGTGCCCTTTACACCTACTTTGTACACATTTACCACTAAGATGTTCAAACATACGCAAGAGTTTGATTCTTATTTAAAGCCGATTCTCCGGCCATTTCAACTGAAAATGTTCGCCGTACTGAAATTTCTTCTAACTAATTTTGTTCCATCCAGTTAAATCACTGTCATTATTGTCTTTATAGCGTGTGATTTTTGTGCTATTAGGCTTAAGTTTTCATGCTTCACTCGACTTTTGAGTATCTGTAGAGCTTAATTAAAGAAAAATTCTACAGAACGTCCAGGGACACATATCGAAATCCCGGTAGTCTACCGGAAACCCTGTAAAAAATCCCCTACATGTATGCCTGAATGGGATGACATGGGATGACTTTCAACGTCCATAGTTCAGTGGAATTAACATGGGTGCATCAAAATGAACGAATGCACTAGACTGTAAGAAACAGTCGACATATCAGAAAACGTGCTTTGCTGATAGACCATAGCAGATTACGATTAAAGAGCATACGGGCAAAGAAAGAAACGGCCACAGAAAACAGTTCTTCTTAGGAGAACTGGTGACAATCCTGTCAGACAGTTAAATTGCATCCAACAAAATCTGAGAAAAATAATCCAAGGCCGAAAAACGTTTCGAACTGCTAGATTTCTGAAGGAAAGTGAGGGCTTAAGTTGCCATCTGAACCACCATTTAAGGAACCAGTCAGCACTGGATCCTTTTATATCATTAAAAAAAGCACAGTAAAATTGGAGCCACTGCAGACAGGCCTACACTTGCAGGCTCAAGAATGAAATAATACAGAGCTAGCAAAATTTTTAATCAAAAAGAATACAAGGAACATCCTGCTTTACTAAGGATCGGGAAAGTATCCTTGGACGACAGGAATGTTACAGAAAAATAATGGGCTTTATGACTAGTTTCATTCCCTGCACATCGTCATTCTTTAGCCGAAAGCGAAAGTCACAATGCAAACTGAAGAACTCCTGCAGTAACTTTGAAAAATCGAGGTCGGTGCATCTTAAAAACAGTTCATGCTTTTAGACCTAGAAAAACGCCGAAAATCCAAGGAGTGTACAGACATTGACGATGTCTTCAGCATTCTTGAGGCTAAGGACGAGTGCAAAGAACTAAGTATGATACACATGAGGAAAACAAGAAAATGTAATGGATTACTGAGAAAAACTTAAAATGGTGAGAAGCGGACAATATATGTGCTCTACATAGAAGATAATCATTGATACTCTCCGTAAAACAGCCATGCTTGTCATAAAGCTCTTGCAGTCAAGGTCGCCACAAAGAAAATATTTAGTGTATAACTACTAACGAGGCGTCAGAAGGTAGTTTACTACCGATTTGAAAGAGCATCTGTTAAAACAGCAAATGTCCCGGTACAGTTTACGTGTGGTCAAAATCCCTCCTTCATATGGTGCACCATCGTGATAGACCAATCAGGTCAATTTAAATGGACCTGGTTACATCAAACCCAGTTGGCGCGCGTCCGCTCCTGGGCGCAGAGCCTGTGCAGAACGTTTAGCACCGTTGGTGAGCTTTTAACCTGAGGGGAGTAGGTACATTTAGGATGCATCAGAGCTTCTTTGTCCGCCTACTCGTGGTAAACAACTACAACACCCTGCATTTCAGGGCGTCCACAGAATTAGTTGGTGTGTGTGTTACACCATTATTAGCGGGAATCTTTGCGTTGGGTATCTCCTGTGTGCCTGAAAGAGCAAGCCTTGTTGTACCGTGAAATCCTTTATGCTTGTTATGTTTACGTGTAAAAAATTAGACCCGAAATGTTTTTCCTCTCAAGTTATCGTCAGTGCCACTAAAATTAGTTCATATTGCACATGGAGGCTCGTAGAGAACAACCCTTTACAGAAAAGTGCATTGAGCGGTCGCAGCAACCGGATGTCTTCGTTGCCTAATGGGTAAATGCCCTTACAATTCCTCCGGTAGGACCTCTGTGGGTAATATTCACAGGCAACCAGGAGATAGGTTACAAGTATGCTCGAGTTGTCTGCCCCAGGGGTTATACTGGGCTATGCATTACGGCGCTGTTCACAGTCGCCTGTTGCACCAATCCGTGTCATTATTACTTTGGAACCAGAAAAGCATTCACCACTGCAGTTCCCGGAAAACCGTTCCTTTGATCCAGATCCCAGTTCCCCGCAACAGCAACTCACATTCTACGTCATTTACTGGATTAATCGGTAAGTTCTGCCTACAATTATATTGCAATTCAACAGTTTCCTTTTGGAACTATACATATCCGCGTCTGCATCCTTAAAAGATGTGGTATCTGAGGTCTACAGAGAATATTATGCAGGCCTATATTCAGCCCCATTGTTCTCGTCACATCCAAACTTGTCAAGGCGTAACTACGAACGGCCTCTAACCGATTTGGCCTCCACGGTGGAGGACGTTCGTCAAATTTTGCACAAGATCACCACGTTCTGCGCGTTGGTGCCCGACGAAGTCCATCCAAGGATCCTGAAGGAAAAGTCGTAAACACTGGCAAATCATTTCTATCTGGTGTTTCGTCAGTCGCTTGACGAAGGCCACCTTCCCTGTTCTTGGAGGGAAGCGATTGTCACACCAATCTACAAAACTGGTGGCCGACTATCGCCTGGCAGCTACAGGCCCATAAGCCTCACCAACGTGCCATGCAAGGTGATGGAACGCATTCCGAAGCGATCCATCCTAGACCACCTAACCTTCAAAAACTTGATATCCTCAGTTCAACACGGATTTCTCCCAAACCGTTCTTGCGTGACGAACATGCTCGTAATTATGGACAGCTTAACCCAAGCCAAGGACGAGGGACTCATATCAGCTGCCATATTTTTCGACTTCTCAAAAGCAT